>BQNB010049854.1:0-36887 GCA_026074375.1 Tanacetum coccineum
GTTTCACAAAAGGAAGAAACAAGTTAAAACTACATTACAAAATCAACAATTTCTACAAGTCAGAATTATCCGAGGGGTATGTATATCTCTCTCTATATGTACATAGTTGTGCAACCTCAATTAGCGTGTGAGATGTATCCAGGCTACCTTTCTTACTTGGTAGTTAGTTAGGTAGAAGGTGGATATTAGACTTGTTCTTTCGGGGTTTGACTTTAAGCTCAAGTTAAAAGCTAAACAATGACTTGATTACATACAAAAGGGAAAAGTAGTTTAATTACCCTGAGTTTTTTGTACGATACTTGCCCTTAGATAATTAGATTCCAAAGATAATCCTAAACACCCTTCAAAAGTTTTGTCCTCTAGACGTGTTTCAGTCATAATGTGTAATTACTAATTACAATGACCATATACATTATACTTGTAACCCAACAAATACACTGCCATTGTTAATTCTACGGATATACGTTTAAAGTTGTTGATGTATAAATATGTACTCTACTAAGTAGAGATGATAGGATTTGACATGATAACGGTAAAAAAATTCTATATCATCGATTATGAATTTGTAGTTTTATTACAGTCTTTAGGATTGGATCGAATTCATAAACTGGTAAATATTTTACGATGCTTACAATTTTAAAATCTTTAGTTTCATATAATTCCATAATTGGTATGGACGTTTTAGTAGTAAGAGTAGTAGTGAGGCTATTAAGATAGAGATTCTACTTACATTTATAAAGGTTTTATATGTCGTAGTAATTTGTATTCAAAATTGATCATATAACATATGAAGAAAGAAGAGTTATGCAAGTTAGTATAATAATTTGAAATTGCAACGCGTAATGCTTTAAAATATTAAAATATATAATCGGTGATTAAGGACGTTAGAACTTTTAATCTAAAAATCTATACGTTTCACTTAAGGAAAGAATGATTGAATCGGATCCAGATCTTATGATCTTAGATCCAGATCTTATGATCTTAGTTAAGATATGTCTTTTAGGATCTTACGAGTGATTGACTCGTTTTTACTTAACGAGGTCGTAAAATCGGAAGATCTTAAGCGCTAGATCGAGATGTTAACAGCTATGTTATCCTCTAACATATAGAGAAAAGTTTCATAATCTTAGTTATATTATGATTTGAAACGTTAAATCTCATGATATGTGGTTTGAAAAAAAAGCTTGTATACATATTTTAATCAGACACGATAACTTCTTTTTGTTATATAAATTGTTTTGAATAAGCTTCATGATCTAATGTGCATGCTATATAAACACATCTTATGCTTTAATATACTAACTTATCATTAGTATATGTATTTCAATAACATTTTTGGATCACAGGAGGATACTTTGCACATGAGACAACTTATCTTGGAGAGTATGAAGGGTTCGGAGCAAAGTATTTCAAGAAAGATGTTTATTCTGGTCGTCCTACTATCGAACAAATTAAAGCTATGATCAATGCTTATGCTCCTTTGATCTACTTCCACCCTGATGAAGAATACTTTCCGTCATCTGTTTCATGGTTCTTCAAAAGTGGTGCTCAAATAGTTGACCCAAAACCTCATATGATCACCAACGACGGTGATAACCTTCCACGCAATGGCCAATTAGATGGGGCCTTCTTAGACCTTCCTTCTGATCAGGCTATACAAAATAAGGTGAAAAAAGGTTCTTTAACCGATGCAGTGGCTTATATACATGCCAAACCTGGAGTAACCGGTACTTACACTGATATAATTATATGGTTGTATTACCCATTTAATGGTGCAGCAAAGTTGCAAGTTGGACCTTTCACCGTTCCACTAGGAAAGGCTGGAGAACATGTTTCTGATTGGGAACATATGAGGTTAAGGATCGATAACGTTAGTGGGAAGTTAACATCAGTCTATCTAACTCAACACGAAAAAGGAAAATGGATACAAGCTAATGAATTTGAGTATATAAATGGAAGGCCAGTAGTGTATGCATCTTTGCATGGTCATGCGCTCTATAATGCTCCAGATAATACATTATAACGCAAAAAACCTTCTTGATGCAAGTGAGAAACAAAGACGAAGCTGCCAAAAGTGACCGTGTGTTTGATATTCTCGCGTCACCATCAAGCTATGAGATTGTTTCTCTTGATTATGGAGCTGATAATATTGCCCCACCGCCATGGTTGGATTATACAGGAAGATGGGGTCCTACGATAAATGTTTATTGGAAAGAAGAGGCCAAGATGGCTATAAAGCTTTTGCCGATTCCGTTCTATGTTAAAATGATTGCCAAAGGAATTGTGAGTAAGTTGCCTGATGAGCTTTTTTCGCAACAACTTCCTCCGGGCCCTAAGATGATTCCAAGCTGGAATGGAGATGAAAGTGAATGATTTTTAGTCTTTTTTCTAGAGAGCTTGTTTGTTTACTTTCTCCGTAAACATATTTGGTATTGATGGAAATCTGAAATAAAAATAATATTATTGATAACATCCTGTTTCAATGAGTTATATGTTTGTGTTTGACACACCAACTTATCAAAAGATTATGCTTACTTTTCAAAGGAAAAAAAATCTTAAATTTTAAGCTTTGTTTGACAAACATAACTTATAAAAATTATAAAAATATAATATTTAAAAAAAACTAAAATCATATGCAACTCCATTAAGGTTATAACATAATCTTTTTTTTCTGCTCCCGATCCATCTTCATTGACTTTATCTCATTTTGTCAAACACACCAAATGTGGCATTAGTCATTTTACTTTGAAAGTTTGATCACTTGATGTTGTAACTACTGAAAATAATGCACAAACACTCCTTTTAAGTTTGGTAATAGCAAAATTAGTCCCTAAACTTACTAAACTAAGGTATTATGATATGGTCAAACATAAGTTTGTTCAATTTAAGAAAAAAATATTTTTGTTTTACATGCACTAGAGATATATCTAATTAAACTGAACAATAACATGATTACGAGATTATCTATACTATTATATAAAGCATTTAAGTTGTGGGTCTTTAAAAAATTAAGATAAGGAGCGCAATTATCAGCCATTGAATCATTAAGATCTCAGCCATTCATTGCTACATAACAATATCACTAGATAAAAACGAAAGTTGAAGCAAAAACACGCAGTAAACACAAATGCTCTAGAAACACACGCAAACATTCTCAGGTGGCATTTGGTTCGTGAATTTGAAAAGTTAAATGTGCGATGAGTAGATTGTTAATACCATTAATAGATTATTAATCATCTAATTGTTGGGTTTTACAATCTAATTAATCATATTATACGTTCTTAGCAAACGACGAGGTATGCTAGTACTAGTAGTGTATAACAAACGTTCTTATTCGTCTCTTGAATCTATCAACTTATGAACAATAATCACCAAAAGTGATGATCGAATCACCAACCGAAAACTTAAAGTTGTTCGTTGGTTTGGGATCGATCGAATGAAGCAAAACCACACAACCCGAAACTTGCTTTGGGGCCGGTCGACAAAGGAAGCACAAGGAATAGGTTAGTCGATCTTTTAGGTTTTAGTATTTTTCAAGTTATATCTTAACTAATGAAACATAAACCATATATATAGACTTTATACTCTAATCCTTGTGGGATTCCACATCTTGCCGACTAAGGATACAAAAAAAGGTGAACCAACCCTTTAAACTTCGGTTTATAAATAATTAGTCCCTCACGTTTAACCATTAAACGTTTAACTAATTATTTAATACTCGTTAACTTTTAACGATCGTTTGTTATACATTTAATATATTACATTAATATATTTACTCGTCATTTAACATATAAACGTGTGCGTCCCCTTAGGCTCGGGAATATTTCCGGACATATATTAATCATATATGGTCATAATCCAACAGCTCCCACTTGGACATGTATGAATAATATAATAACATTGGTAAGCGTCTAGCAACACGCCAATGCTCCCAAAAACATCCGAGTGTGGTTTCACAGGGCATGAACAAATGATTTATGAATTTACAATCCCTTTGTTTCCGATACCGTTGTTAAATTGGATATGGATCAATGTCATTCCATATTTAACGATTCTGTTTCTCATATATGAAGTAATCAAGATTACTGAAAATCAATGAGACATATCTTCTTGAGTTTTCAGGTACGGCCATACACACATCTGATTATTTCTATGAGGGGCCCAGTGGTATCTTCTTCAACAATTTGAAGGAACAAATTCTATATTGACTACAAGTGTCCAGTCATCATGTGGCATAAACCATTCTGACAAAGCCCTTATTAGTCACCTTATTCAGGACAACTTAAACTAATATCAAGAAGGAATATCCACATATGCTAAACCTACTTGCATCTCAAGTCTAAGGATTTATGTAAATAAAATCACGTACAAGATTCACTTGATGACGTCGATCCATAAAGTGATATTCTTGTGGCGGGGAAATCCAATATTCATCTTATGAATATCATGTGAGTTTGGTGGACTCATCCTTAATATCTGTAATATCACATATCTATTATATCACCAATCACTCAGAATTGTCTTAATTTAACAATATTCCCATATTGTTAATCGACAACGGATTAATTTTAGAATAATACATTTATCATTCATGGATTTAAACATGCAAATATAGGACACAATTTATAATATAAAATAACAAAATACCAACGTATCATTATCATAAAATAAAATGTTTTTCATCCCTTATCCAAATACTAAAACACAGATCTACATGAAACTACTAGCAGGACGAAGCCCCATGCCCCTGGCATGTTGAGTAAGCTTTCTATTTGATAAAGCCTTTGTAAAAGGATCAGCTAGATTGTTATCTGTGTGAACTTTAAGTATCCTTATTTCGCCCAGTTCAACACACTCGCGAACATAATGATATCGTCTTTGATAGTGTCTGGCGCCTTTCTGAACTCCCGGTTCATTAGCATAATGAACTGCAGCTGAATTGTCGCAGTACATATTCAAAGGTTCATTTATCGTTGGTACAATACCAAGCCCTGAGATAAATTTCCTAATCCAAACAGCTTCCATGGCAGCTTCTGACGCAGCTATGTATTCAGATTCTGTAGCAGACATTGCAGTGGTACTTTGCTTGGAGCTCTTCCAATCCACTGCGCCTCCATTCAAAACGAAAACATATCCTGTCTGAGACTTAGTGTCATCTCTATCAGTCTCGAATCCAGCATCGCAATAGCATTCAACTCTAAGTTCTGTGCTAGGATTTCCACCATAAACCAAGAACATATCTTTAGTATTTCTTAAATACTTAAGAATGTTTTTCACAGCAGTCCAGTGAGGTTCACCTGGATTCTGTTGAAATCGGCTTGTCATATTTTGCGCGAACGCAACATCAGGTCTAGTGCATCTAACCGCATACATGATGGATCCTACAGCCGAAGCATAAGGTACATTCTTCATGCGATTTACCTCTTTAGGCGTTTGAGCACCTTGTGATTTGTTCAAGTCAAGTCTTTCTTGCATGGGGATATGACCACGTTTGGAATTATCCATTTTATATCTCTTCAAGATCTTATCCATGTAAGCATTTTGACAAAGTCCAATTAATCGCTTCGATCTATCTCTATAGATTTTGATTCCAAGAATAAATGCTGCTTCCCCCAAATCCTTCATAGCAAAACACTTTCCAAGATAATCCTTTACACTTTGTAAACTTGGAATGTGATTTCCCATGATAATTATGTCATCAACATACAAGATGAGGAATGTAACATTACTCCCACTAGCCTTTTGATATACACTGGTCTCATCAAGATTTTTGAGTAGTTTAAATCCAAACTTTTGATTTCCTCAACAATCTTTTATTCCTGCTTCTTGATGCTTGCTAAGAATAAATGGATCTTTGAAGCTTGACACACTTTTCTAGGATGATTGGCTAACAAAACCTTCAGGTTGCACCATATAGATGTTTCATCAAGGTAACCCATTTTTTTTTTAAGAAGGTTGTTTTAAATCCATTTGCCCATAGTACATAATATAGTATGCTGCTATTAGATATGGAATTATTAATAGCTCTAATGTCACTGACAGGTGAGAACGTTTCTTCTATATCAACCCGTAGAGTGAGTGTAACCCTTTGCTACTCAGACGAGTTTTAGGACGTTGTACAAATACCAATCCATGTCAGTCTTTTTCTTAAAAAGCCACATGCTCCAACGTCTTTACAACCAGGAGGAAGATCGGACCAGGACCCTTACCATATTGTCCATCATGGATTTAATTCCGAATCATAGGCATCAACCCACTATTAGACTCGGATCTAACATTGCGGATTTATAGTTTAGCGGGTTCATTAGATCCCTAGATATGCTCATCACCTTTACATATAGACATAAGCGGTTGGAGCTCGATGTGTCCTTTTCGGACTCACAGAATCAGAATCACTTCTTTGTGGTGTTCAAAACCCTCCCACCTACTTTAGGAATGTTGCTAGTGTTCTCAGAAGGATGTTGTATCTTCTTCTTATTGAATTTCTTCAAGATCTACCGCCCTCCCAATGATTCTTTGACTTATGAACGCTTCTCAAAGATAGAGGGAAAATCATCTTGTTTCTCAAAGAGAGGGTTTGAAAAAGTCTTGAAACTTTGAAAATCATCACCAAGAGGAAAATCACAATCTTTTCCAATTTTGGACTCTCTTGGGATTGGAATGAGAATCTCTTTGTCTAATTCTTTGTTTGGAATAAAATTAAGATCCTCATTCCCCATTTTGAAAGAGTCCTCAAAATTATTGTTTGGAAAGATGTGTGAAATTGCACTTATGGAAGCTTTTTTCGGAGAATGAATAACTCTTCCTTGGTTAGTGATTTTAAACTTATCTAAAAAACAAGCCTTTCTTCTAGCGACTGGGTCAGAAATTCCCTTAAGTTCTTCCTTTTGTTTAATAATTTCACCCAGAAGAGATTCAAACTCGTCAACAATAGTAGATGTTGTAGAATCATCATTACTCTCAGGTTCACAAACATCTTTGACCCGGTCATCATAAATGTCCATCATATGGATTGACTCTTTGTCTTGACTACCATCCGGTTTAAAAACTATTCTTTCCATACCATCCCTTATCACTAGCTCTTCCCCGTGAACATCAATTAAGACCCGTGCGGTTCTTAAGAAAGGCCTACCAAGTATCAAAGGTACTTGGTAATTACACTCAAAGTCTACTACAACAAAGTCGGCCGGGAAAGTAAATTTTCCCACCGGGACCAAGACATCTCTAGCAATTCCTTTAGGAACACAAAGAGAGCAATTTGCTAGTTCTAAGGTCATCCGGGTAGATTGCAATGCAGGAAGGCCTAACTTTGTGTATACGGAGAATGGCATAAGGTTGATACTAGCACCTAGGTCGGCTAAGGCTTTGCATTTAAGCTCACTAAAATTACACGGGATGAGAAATTGTCCGGGATCCCCAAGCTTTTCGGGAAGCTTTTTGAGAATGATCGCCGAGCAAGTTTCACTCACCGGTGTATTAGCCATCTCATTCAACTTTTCTTTGTTTGACAACAAGCTTTTTAACATCTTTTGATACTTAGGCACTAAGATCAAAGCATCTGCCAAAGTAATGTCCACATGAATCTTTTTGAACATTTCCCAAAACTTTTGGATTTGCACTTTATCATTTTCACCTTTCTTTTCATGCTCTACCCTAGAAGGATATGGAAGACGGGTCTCTTTAGAAGGTTCTTTTGATGGTGGAGAATTATCAACTTGAGCAGAAGAAGGCTCAGGAGAAATTGGACTGCTAACCGGCTTAACCGGATCTTGAGATTTTTGGATAACCGGAGGTTGGATGTCTTTGGTGCTCGGTAGCACCTTATCCTTGGTCACCTCGGTTTCCTTCTCAGTCAAAGGTTCATTCTCATCATAGAGAGGAGGTAAGGAAGGTGGCATAGGACTTGGGGTAATGGTCCATTCATAGGACAAACCATACTCTAGTGGTGATAGCCTTGACTTCATTTCTAGGATTAGGAATAGTATTACTTGGTAAAGTTCCCTATCCAGATGCATTGTTATTTCCCAATTTGCTTTGATACTTGTTATGCATCTATTTTAAAAATTTCCTTTGCTCATTTTTGAAAAATCTTGTTGCTTTCTTTTGAAAGCATTAAAATTCTTTTGCAAATTATGCAAAAGTAACATCATTTGCTTTTGTGTAGCCTCAAATCTAGCATAAGTCTCGGAAACTTGTGTTCTCGGGGCTTGATAAGTTGAGTTTGTTGTGTTAGCCCGAGTTAGATTCCATGGTTATCTTTGGTTCCCATTATTCCCAGTCCTATTGTAACCTTGATTAGCATTCACATTCCTATTGTTATTCTGTGATTATATCCCGGTTGGTCTTATTTGGTTTGCTAAGTTGGGAGGACGGTATCCGTAATTTCCATTTTGAACAAAGTTACCGACCGAAGCGGTTTGTTGAAATTGTTGAAAATTATCATGATAAACCGGTTTACTAATAACTCTATAGTTCATTGGGCCACACATTAAAATCTTGATTACTACCACAAGTATTACACCTTTCCTTCCACCGCTTAATCGGAACGGATAGGCACAAGAGCTTTCATCATATTTTTCATCTCATTCATTTCATTCCTAAAAGTCAAAGTCATCTTATCCTCTAATGCCGCTGCCATTTGTTGGAATTCGAAGTTAGATGATGAAGAAGTAGAAGAAGATGGAGGAGCATTCGTACTCACTCGCATCACGGCGTTCCGTGAACATCTAACTTTGGCTTTATTCTCTATGATTTGTAGTCCTTCGGTTGGACTTTTGTAGAGAAAATTGCCACCGGCAGCGGAATTAAGAGAATCTTGATCATTGTAGCTCAACGAATTATAGAATGTGTCTAATTGGTGCATGAGCGAAAACCCGTGATGAGGACACTTCCTTAGAAGTTCCTTGAAATGCTCCCAAGCTTCGGAGAAAGATTCTTGAGCAATTTGTCGAAAATTCGTTATTTCATTCCGAAGATTGGTAGTCTTAGAAGGTGGAAAGAAGAAATTGATGAACTTAGACACTAAGTCATCCCATGTAAGAATAGAATTCGGGGGTTCTTTGTCAAGCCACGTTTTGGCAACCCCGTCAAGAGAAAATGGAAAGAGAAGAAGTTTGATGGTGGTGTTAGGTACATCCGGGTACCTTTGATTATTAGTTATGCTCTCAAAATGACGAATATGAGCATGAGGCTCCTCATCATTACCTCCTCGAAAAATTCGATTTTGAACAAGATTAATGAGAGAGGATTTTAGTTCAAAATTTTGAGCATTGATGGGTGGTACAACTATAGCACTTTCAAACCCCCCGGTGGGAGCTTGAAGTTGCTCGGCCATAGGTCGGTCATCGGCCATTTGAATCGGAAACTTATCAACAATAGGGATTGCCTCTTGTTGTTGTCGAGAACGTCGACGATTACGTCTTCTCGGAATTGTGTATTCCAAGGAAGAACGAGTGCGCATGCACTAGTGAAAATAATAAAAAGAAGAATTTGGGATTAAGAAGATTATTTTTGGGGAAATTTACAATTTTTTAGTATTTATTAGGAAGGAAAACAAAAATATTTTTGGCAATCGTTTAATTTAACAAGCTTTCACGTAAGTCTCCAGATTACGCACAAGTGAGCGGAAAGGCTTAGCGAGCCGCAATGACTTCTTAGCAAGTAGCTATCACCTTTCCTTAAAACTCACATTATAGTTTGTAAACTCTGAAGGTCCGTCGTACCTCGAAGTAACTCACGTATTATTTTGTTGTTTATAGGATTGGTTTAAGATGGATAGCTCAGTATCCAAATTTGTTTATTTTTTTATTTTAACTATTTTGATAGGAATCGAATTAATGCATGTTTTGTTTTCTATACAAATAACCAGCAAAGTAACTTCCATAAAAAGGAAGGGTCTTTTCAAAAAACTTCTACTTCAACGAATATCCTCAAAAATCGTTCACGTATTCCCCGGCAGCGGCGCCAAAAAATTTTGGTATGCGTATGTTAAGCACTAGTCAATTTATTTTATATATATTATAATATTATATATATATATATATATATATATATATATATATATATATATAGTATTAATCCCGTGACAATTCTTTCCAAATTACTTCTCAAACAAGGAAGAAAATAAAAGGATTTAAAATTTCACTTAAGAAAACACAATACGTATATTTTTAACCGGGAAGTATTTCTTCTCGGGTCGTATCCCAACGAAGTCGTGAATTGAGATTCGGGAATAATTCGGATTCGAGTCTGAAGGTCTACGAAAACTATGATCCGGTGGTCTTGGTGATTCAAACCACATGATAGCCATTTTAGTGAGAGAGAGTAGTGAGATGGAAGATGGACTTGTGATATTTGATGGAAAATGGATGAAGGATACAAATGACTTGACAAATGCCAAATGACTCAACCCCTCTATGGAAGCCATAGAGGGGTATTTATAGCCCATACGCCTCTAAACTATACATAGTTGCCTATTCTAGTCCTTGCGTATGTGACTATGATAAACTATGGTAATTCCGTAATGTCCGTAACGTGTAAAAAGTGAATTCCAACAATTCTTTCCCACACGGACGATTTACAGAATTTCTTACCAATAATTTCTAACAAGTACATAATGATTAAGGAACAAGAATTCCATGAAGCTTCATATGCTGATGACGTCTTCTGTAGTTTGGTGTTTGACTTCAAGTCTGCACTCCAACATGAATCATCTTTGTAGTACTTTGTAAGAGAAATACTGTAATAGGCACGAACTAAGTAACCCATACACTTCTGGTTAAGGAGAAGCTTCTGAATTAGCTTCCCCCTAATTCGTGCCACATATTCTTGATTTAGAAGCTTTAAATGCTACCCAACCTAACTAGCAATGGGATCAGCTTTCCCCCTAATTCATGCCACATATTATTATTTAGAAGCTTTCAAAGCTTCCCCCCAAACTAGCAATCCTCTCTTGAGCAGTTTCAAAGCTTTCTTACAAGCTTAGAATAATTAAGTGCACAGCGGAATTGGTAGGATACCACATCAAATATCATTGCTCCTTTAAGAATAGCTGAGTGTTGATCGTCTGGGGTAAGCATTATCTGGATCAGCAACGTTTCTTCTCATGTTGAGTAGTTCTTTCACACCGCTTCCTCCCCCTGGAAAGTCAAATAATGCATACAAAAGTTCTCAAGGTATCACTTCCCCTATTTGTCTGAAGAAATGCACCAAAAAGCCATAGTTAAAGCGCTGATATTCTCTGCGGTTAGGACATTTGTCTTCCCGGCATGGCCTAACTTAAAAAAATTCAAGAAAGATGCTCCATGTCAAGCTTTCAAGAATCAAGAAAGGCATAGGCTCAAGGGTGAATCTTCTCCTTCAGCAGAGGCTAAGGAGTGAATTTCTCCTTCCCCCTTGCTGGTTTGACACGTCGAAAATCAGCAACACTTGGACGCGATTTACTTGAGTACTTGTTGATGAGGAATAAAGTAGCTGCATATCTAACCCATGAGAATCAATTGGCTGATAATTCTCTACTACTTACCTATCCTCTGGGCTATCATTTAACCACCGTCTTGTTAGGCTTTTTGAAGTAACCACTTATGATGTTAAACCAGATATACCAAACTTGAACTGAAGTAGATAGAAATTTTACGTTTTGTGATTTAAGCTTGCGCTATTGTTGGTAAGAACGGTGTAGAGAATTTGTGCTCCAAGCAATTCTCTAAGTACTCAATTCCTTGGCCAATGTAATGAGACTTTCATCACCTCTGGCGATTATCCACAACGACATAAGCGGTGTGACACTGAGTACTACAATGTAGCTCCTTTAAGTGTAGTTACCAGGTATTTCAAACATCCACCCCTTGGACTGCTGGTAACTAGTAAACCAAGTTTCAACTGAATTAAGCTCGTGCAGTTATCATTGAAATCATGGCATCCAACCAACCCCCGACTTCAAGATAAAATAAGTACACGCCTTCGTTAAAATGCCACTTCAATCTTAAATAAGTGATACCCGATCATCTTCGTAGTCACAAAAATTAATTTCAAATCTAGCATTTAAGTTTCATGATTCTTTATCCAAATTGATCCCGGTCTCGTCACATTGTCACTTTGTCACATTTCGAACCTCGAATAACCATAAACATATAACCACTTTCGGCATAGATTAAGAGCTAGCTCAAATTATTCATCAACCAAGTAAATTTGTATATGCTTATGAGTTAACCAAAATAACATCCATCCCAATTAGTTAGCCCATGTGTACACCATTTTGAAATTTCCCATACTTCTAAAAAGACGACATGTTTGTCCAATACCACGATGAATATTCTAACACCATAACTCGGCCCACTATATCAAATAAGTCAATCCATAGACCACATTGGGATATAAACTGTTATAATCCCTAATATTTAGCATAATTCATCTAACCCTATCCCACTTTTCATTCGCCTCCCACTTCATTTCTTCCACTTCACACACAGTCAAACACTCTTATCTCTCCAACACTTAGATCTACTTACAACCACATCACCACATCTTCTTTTATACTTCATAAACGAATCTCAACATCACCCCACCTAATTGATATCAATTAGGAATCGAAGATACACAAGAATGACCAAGATACGTCTTCAAGATCTCTATGAGGTCTCGGGTAGGTGGTATTTTATTTTTGTTCTTGTTTTGAGTCTTGGAACGAATCAAAGAAAATATTATAACCCAAGTGTTATAAATATTTCTTTATGTTCGAATTTTCATAAAGATGATCGGTTGATGGTATGTGTTAATTCTTTTGATAAGATTTTGGTTTATCAAACCAAAACACGAATCTGAGATCATTGTTTTGTATTATGTTGTTTCGAGTCTTGTAGATGGAGATGGTGGAGTTGGTGTTAAATGTGACGATGAGGTAGGTAGATCGAGTCGGATTTGTTGAAATCGTAATTGTGATGAGGGTGTAGACTGTTGATTATGATATTGATTATAGTTGAGTTTGACCGGGTCAACTCGGTAAATACCGAGTTGACTCGGTTTGGTTTAGTTCGACTGTAAACTGGTTTGGCTCACAAGGGTGACCAACTCGTTCGGTCCACAAAGTTTAACACTCGTTCAGTCCTTAACGTGTGGTACACCTCGTCTCGGTTCTCAAAGTTTTAGACTCGTTCGGTCCACCTTGTTAATAACTCGTTCGGGTCCACACAGTTTGTTACTCAATTTGGTTTCTCTTAAATGTTGTACTCGTTCGGTTCCTTCACATATTAACTCGTTCGGTTCTTCTTGTGCTGAGACTCGTTCGATTGTAACAACTACATGACTCGTTCGGTCCTCATAGCAAGTTACTCGTTCGGTCCCAAAAGATTTTTACACTGTTCGGTTCCCTCCTCAAAACAACCGTTCGGTCCCTCTTGGTTCCGGACTCGTTCGTTCTTCTTGGCTTAGGAACTGGTTCGGTTCTTGAGTTTTGTACTCGTTCGGTTGAAACCAATACACATATGAAATTGTGTTATTTATCGTGGACCACAAGATAATCCCTGCCACAAAAATAAGCTTTAAAATAGCTGTACACCACAAGAATAAGCCTCGAAATAAGCGAAAAACAAATGACACCGTGGCTTTTTATTACCCAACACAGCACCAAATAAGCGAAAATAAGGACCGAAATAAGCCAGAATTTTATTTTGATGCGTATAGACATGAAACACATTACAGATGAAAACCAACACTGGCACATAGTGACATATTCAAAAGTGGACCATATTCTTTAAATAAACATATTTTAAAGTGATCCGAATTTTTTAAATAAGTAAATATTTGAGACCAAGAAACCAATCGGACAAAAATCAAAACCGACCCAAGAGTATGTTGCCATGGCTCTGATACCAATTGAAGGTCTACGTAAACTATGATCCGGTGGTCTTGGTGAGTCAAACCACATGATAGCCATTTTAGTGAGAGAGAGTAGTGAGATGGAAGATGGACTTGTGATATTTGATGGAAAATGGATGAAGGATACAAATGACAACCCCTCTATGGAAGCCATAGAGGGGTATTTATAGCCCATACGCCTCTAAACTATACATAGTTGCCTATTCTAGTCCTCGCGTATGTGACTATGATAAACTATGGTAATTCTGTAATGTCGTACTGGTAAAAGTGATTTTCAACAGAGTACGAAGAGACTCAAAATGACTAAAGGATTTTTGAATTTTGAATTACACTACGAATATAATAGCACAATTAAACTAAGAACAATTAAGGAATTAAAAACGATTAACTAATACAAAAAATTAACAAACGTGAATTAAAAATGTGAGCTAAAACTAGAATTTAAAATCAAAGGCACTACTTTTAACAAATTCTATACCTAAAAATCACAAATTTAAAAAGAAAATTTTAGGAGAAAGAATTAGAATTTTTTAACTATTTTTGAATTTTTTATGAATTTCTAAAGAAAAATGAATTACTAAAATTAAAACTTTTTCTAAAAAATTCAACACTTAAAATTCTTATTTTTATTTTTCCAAAATACTAGAATGAAAAGACAATTTATAAACAAAAAAGAATTAGATTTTTCCTACTATTTTTCTATTTTCTATGAATTTTTAAAGAAAAAGAAATTACCAAAAACCTATTTTAATTTCTAGAAAATACAAATTTTATTGGAAAAATAAAGAAAAATGGTTTTTAACTACTAAAAGGGTGCAGAAATTCAATGGAATAAAAATGCCCAATTTATACTAATCAATTGAACCCTAATTTTACTATTTAAAGTATAAACCCTAATTTTATTAAAACTAAAATTGAAATATTAAAATATTTTATTTTACTAAAAGATCAGGGTTAAGAAAAAAATGAAACAAATGAAAGTAAAGGGTAGGCGGGAAAAATAAAAGGAAATTACACTATAGTGAAAACTGACAACCCTTAACTATTTTAAAAAGTACAAAACAAACCCTACGATTTGGCTTATTTCTGGCTTATCTAAAAAGTGAAATTCAGCAAAAACTTAAAACTACAAAGTTGAACCTGAGCTTTAACACTACAGCTTTAATAAAAGCACTTTTGACTTTTAACAACTGAATAAGCTAAAAATTAAGCATTTAAGACTGAATTACAGTAACTAAGACTTTCTTTGAAAATTCAAACTTTGGCTTATTCCTAGCTTATTACTAAATGAAAGTTAAAACCAAAAGAAGCTATATGAAGCCTAAGATGTGTACTAGGGATATCTAAAAAGAATTAAGCTACAAGTATTCAAGATTAACAAGAATTTTGTTCTTAAAAAGTAAAGGTTCAAGCTTAATTCTGATATTAAGGAAATCCTAATAAGCTATCTAGCTCAAATATAGATTCTAGAAACTGAAAATTTGGAAACAAGCTATACTATATTTATGAAATAAACCTAGATAAAAGGATTTTAAAATTAAACTAGACATAGAAATCTAAAAGAAATAAGCTAGTAATCTAAGCTGCTAGTTATACTTCTTTTGCAGGAACATAAAAGCTAATCTAAAAGCTTAAAATGAAAATTAAGAGATGAATTATGTAGAGCTCATGGAATACTACTAGGATACTTAATACTAAGTGCTAACTCCTAATTATAAGTACTAAAAAGATAGCTTAAAAATGATAAGCATCAAACAGTACTTACTGAGTAAGTATTGTTTATGCTGATGTATTTGACAAATACCTAAGTGCAGGCTAAGTTTCTACTTTAGGAACTCATGAACTCACTATCCTAGTGTTTCTAAACCTATATTAACCATACTTGAACAATAGAATGCTGTGAGACACTAATCTACAAAATTACTTGAAAATCCTCTAACTGTCCTGGTGCTAGAAAAAGTTTTTAGAGCTTAAAACTTTGAAATTCTACAATCTAACTCCCAAATCCTTTTTAAAACTTGATAAACCTGAAAAACTCATCTATGTAAAATACTTTGACAAGGTCTTGTTGACTTTTAGAGTCAAAAACTCCTTAACCCAAACACTACTTAACATTCACTGTCCAAACTATATTTACTTAAAATCTATTTTAAAGCTAAAACTACTAAAACCTTATATCTACTCAGACTTTAACTCATCTAGTTAAGCTATTTAAGCACTAAAATCTAAAGATTATGTTTCAAAATACACTACTTACTCAGCTAGCTTTTCCTACTAATTGACAGAATTAAAAGTCATGAAATGGTTCATTAATGGATTCTAGATATAACAGTCTTAAAAACATTTGAATTATTCTTATCTATATTAGCAAAGGTGGTCCAGGAATGGGGTGGGGTGTGGGGTGTGGGGTTTGGGGTGGGGGGTAGTGGGTTGTAACACAACCTCAATCACACCCCCCTCCCCATTTTTTTTTTATTTTTTTTTTCCACCATATTTTATTTTTTTCTTTTTTTTTTTTAGTTTTTAGCACAAAAAAGGATAAAGAATAAGCTATTGATTAAGCTATAAATGCTAAATGAAATATAGAAGAGGAAACCTGTGAATTGAAGTCTCAGAACTAGCCACTCTTTCTGAATGAGTGGCTTTAAAACATAAACCTAATGGCTCCTAGCCTCTAAACCAATAAGCTATAAGCTCAATAAGCTGAAAGTAGCTTATCACTCCTCATTGCTTCAAAACTCAATCACATTGACCTCAAGTGAACAATATTGAACAATATTAGACAAAAACAGTATTTAAAAGGCTTTTAACAACTTTTGAACAACTTGAGAACTAGAGAAAACTCAATAAGCTATATTGAGCTTATTACAAGCTTAATGGCTAAAAACAGCTTATTACATGAAAACTTTAACACAAACACAAAACAATTAGCTTTATTACTTTTAAAAGAAGATTAGTACAAGATAAAGAACAAGGAATACAACTGAATTGAAAGTTTTAAAAAAACTTAATTCGAAAAATGAACAGTACACGAAATTGAAAAGAGAAAAATACAAAGAAAATTGAACTCTCTAAAAACTACTACTCTAACTGAATTACAATCTCCTATTTATAGGAAAAGATGATGAGAGAATGAGAACTTTCGATCATTCCTAGCCCTTGGTTCTTCTTTTGATTTGAATTTAAGCCGTTGATGATGTATGGTGATGTGTTCGGACCAATGGGAAGCTGCCACATGTACAAAATGATGTGGAAATGGTAAAATACGAGGTGGGGTGATTTGGAAAAGACAGGAAAGGAGTTTGGAGAAGTTTGGGTTAGTTCGAGTTTTGGCGGGAAAATTGGTTGTAGGACGGTTAGGGAGAAAAGTTTTAAGCCCGCGTGTGTTTGAAAAGTTAAGGGTAATTACACAACCAGTCCTTGTGTTTCATTGTTCCAAAGTATAGTGTAATATGACTTTAGAGATTTACACTTCTGGCCCTTGTAGTTTAATAAACAAAGAATGGTTTTGATTTTGGTAATTTCTTTCACTTAAAAGGGTATAATGGTCATTTCTCTTCAACTTTGACTTGACTTTCTTGACTTTGACCTCTTTTGACTTATTTTGACTTTTTCCTTGTGTCGGGCTGATCCGGCTTTGATATCTTTCCTCATGTCTTCTCTTGATCACTTGTCTCTTCATTTCTTGTCGGTTTTTGCTTGTTTTTGCTCTTTTTGACTTTGATATCCTTTCCTGCACATTGAGACACAAAAGCACACATATTTCCATCTTTTGGCATATTTTTTTGCTTTTATTGGCGAAATCCTGGGTATTTTATGTATACAATTTAACACTTATCACTCACCTTACTGGTCTTGTAATAATTCAGGAAACCACCAAGAAGATCATCCAAATCAAAAGTAGTATCCAAGCCGCTCGAGACCGACAAAAGAGCTATGCGAACATTAGACGTAAACCAATGGTATTTCAAGTTGGTGACAAGTTCATGTTAAAAGTTTCGCCTTGGAAAGGGATTGTGCGTTTTGGCAAACGGGGGAAATTAAACCCTAGGTATGTCGGTCCTTTTAAGGTGATCGAGAGAGTCGGAACGGTTGCCTATAAACTTGAGCTACCACCACAATTAAGCCGAGTTCATAACACGTTTCACGTGTCAAATCTAAAGAAGTGTATGTCCGATGAATCGTTAGTGGTTCCGTTGGAAGAGTTACGTGTTGATGACAAGCTCCACTTTGTGGAAGAACCAATAGAAGTTATGGATCCTGAAATCAAGCAATTGAAGAGGAGTCGCATTCCCATCATTAAGGTTAGGTGGAACTCTAAATGAGGTCTCGAGTTTACCTGGGAATGTGAGGATCAATTCAAGCAGAAGTATCCACACCTCTTCACCAAGACCGCACCGTCATCAAGTGCCGCATCTTAAGCCTTAAGGACAAGGCTCATTTAACCAGGGGAGACTATAACACCCCATGTTTTTAGGTCTCATAACAATTTCAATAACTCCATTTTTTCCATTTATACGTGTTTACTTTTATTTTAGATCGCTTAGTTAAACCATAATAAGTAAAACTTAACCAAGGCCTTTTAATATCATGAATAAGCCTACGCTTAAGCTAAAGACCTTAGTTCTCATTCATTTTTTTTCATACGACTTAACTAATCAAAATCGAATGTATGCCATCCGTGTCCTTAACCACCATTTAGCCTTTAATTTCAAAGAGTAATCAAGCAATGTTATAATTTCCTACCACTTGTTTTTAAAATAGTGAACAATAAGAAAAATATCTTAGACAATCCAAGAATCAAAAGAAATCCCTATAAACTAGACAAAGTAAATCGTGTATACATTCCAACTCCACAAAACCAGTAATATACACTTAAAAATTGGTAAAGGGATACACAATCTACTCTTAATTTAACCCTATTACCCAACGGATAAAAGCCCAAAGCCCTTTTCTCTTAAATCCACTCATACTCGTGACATATGAGCTGCTACTCCTCTTGGTTTTGCTCCTACGTTTCAAACAGTATCCACCTTTTAGATACTATACATTGACCGATTGAAACCCAAGAAATTCTTTACCCCATTTGGATTAACAATAGTATGTGACTTCAAGAGGAAGCACTATGCATGTTTTATTCTGTGACTATAAGAAGATCTAGCATACTTCTTGAAATCACAGCAACAACCCAAACTCACAAGCCTCACACTTCATTATCTCACCTTGGTTCTTGTTCCCCTAGCTTCGACATACACACACACAATCCTTACACTTTTATTGCCTTCACACACTCTAGAAAACCCTAACCTTAAATCCATCTTTTGGTTTCTTTTTTTGGTCGACGAAAGAATACAAGTAGCAATCCTTTTCTTTTTACTCATGATCAAGCTAGTGCAAGATAGTCCAAGGGTAGTGGTTAAGTGGTGTTGATTGTTCGTTGAGGGTTATAAGCAATCAAGGGTTTCACTAGTTTTGTTTCGAATCTCACAGCTTGTTCTTCCTTGCCTTGTGAGTTCACGCCTTCATCTCTGCGTTTCTTTTGTGAGCTAAATCCTTCCTCATTACTTATATTTTACATGCAATCCTTATGTCATAGTTGTGTGCTTAAAATCAGTTAAAAGAAAAATACGTTTTCTTATTGTTTTCTGATATGCGTCAAACCCACAGTAAAACCCATAAAACTTAGTATGTGATTAATAAAGCTTGGTTATATGTTGTTATAAATCCATGTACTAGGCCTTCTTGAAAACTAAACGTATACTTGTAAAGGGTTTCGAGTTTAACAAATTAAACAAACGCACCATTGTTTTAAACCTCACTGGTTTCGAACATCATGGTCGTGAAACACTTAAGTTGCCAAGTTTTACTAGGACCTTGATTCTATAAGGGCAGAGTAGTAGATGTAGAGATAACAACCTTCCGTATGTTAGTTTTGACTCACTAGTTTGTATAGAATGATATAATCGTATTTGTAGTATTAGTTATAAACACAACCCACAAACAATTTTGAGTACTACACTTTTTTGACCTCTTAAAAGTAGGGATATGAGAATCGAACTTGGTCCATTTCAAAAATTAGGACACTTATCTGAGTATTTTGCCCCTGGAATTATATATTTTCGTCAAGTCATTAGAAAGTTACAAGTCCTCAAAGTCATCGTGCACAAACTGCCATTCTGCCCTCTTTTGTAAAACAACCAACGAGCCCTTTTCCTTGAATTGTTGTGACGATTTTACTAAACGAAATAACGAACCACATAATGATACATACAGCCTGAAGTACCATCTTTAGTTAGGAAGAAAGTTTAGCCCTTTTCGTCTAGTAACGAAGTCACAAACTGAGACCAAACTACTGACCCCACACTCAGCACATGCTGAAAGCCACAATCAGTACATGCTGATAATAACCCGACACATGCGCATACTTTAACATCACTTTCGACCCTTTTAACGACCCTAATCCACTAAACTAATAAAAGGCGAACGTAGACCAACCAACCTAGTTTACGAATGTGTCTTTGTTTCGCCCTAAGGTTAAGTAACAAAGCCGTAAACTAAGGCCGAAACCCTGACCTCGCAATCAGCATGCGCTGAGTTGCAGCTTGATTATTTTCTATGTCTGAAAAATACCCACCCGCGACCTACACATCTTTTGCCCTGTTTTTAACTACTTAAACGACCTCGTTAGACAAAACTTAAAGGACGAAAGTTGTAGACGACCCAACTGAGACTTCAAATATGTTTTTAGTTTTCATTACCATTAAATAACGAATCCATAAATTCATTGTAAAACTCCAAGTCGTCTAATATTAAAACTTAGTAAAGTTTCACTTATTTGATTTAGTGAAACGTCAACGTTTCGTCTAAGTGTTTGACATACTTAGAGACCAAACCAAGGGCCGAACTAAACTAACATTTTAGAGTTTAGATGACCTAGTATCCTAAAAGTCCGAAGTCGTAAATTACATGCTTATATTTTGAACGCATTGACTCAGTAAAATTTCCCACTTTAATACGAGAAATTGTTTTTAAACCTCATTATTTCAAATAAAGTTCAAGCATACACTAGGGACAAGATTGCAAGTATTTATATTATTATTTTTCCGTTTAGTGAATATGTATTATTTATTCATAGGTTGCGGATAACACCTTTTGCATCGTTTTTCGTGCCACTACTTTGCTTCTACGTTATCATTACTTGATGTGAGTTTATAGTCCCCACTTTTTTACTTTTTCAAAAACGTACCAAAAATACATTGTATTTGTATGTTTTTACTTATATTGTGTAGGAAACAGATATCCGACAAAAGGATGAAAAATCAAGCAAAAACGGATAAAACCGAGCACGGAATGGAAGACGTGAAAAAGTCAAAGTCAACCGAAGTCAAAGTCAAAGTCAACACCGACAAAGTTAAAGGTCGAAGCCAAAGCCGAAACCGAAGAAACACTTAATGGGCCCACCCGTACCCATCTAATGGGCCGAGTCAGCCCATTAGTGTATTATTGAAGACCATTACATATAACATGGCCCAAATCCCCATAAAAGGCCCAAAAAGCTTAACTGATGTTATGTCCAACACCCTTCACAACTTAACTGTCGTTAGTCCCACTTAGACTAACTATGTAAACACAAATAACACCTTGGAGGGCCAAACCTGGCAAATCCCCAAACTTCATCACCACAAAGGACGATGGGTAAGATTAAACATTACACAATGAGGGACTAAACCTGCCAATACCCAAAACCTTCACTCAGTTAAACCCAAAACCATTTTTCCCGCCCAAAACAAACCCATCACTATTCACCCATCGTTTTCCTCTTTTTCTCTACAAACAGACAAACCTTTCACTCTCATACTCACCCCACACCACAAACATCCAAGAACACCTTGGCAATCCCTCAAAACCATGTTGGTTGATGAATAAGACATAGAAATAAAGGGCTGTGATCATCACCTTGGGCTCCAAGATGAATGGAAGGCTGAGATTTGCTTTTGGACTACCTCACACAACAAGCACACCTCTTGTTTCTGTCTCACAAGAAAAACACAAAAAGAAGACTTGAAGACCTAGATATTTTAGTATAAATATAGGACCCAAGTGTAGCTTATGTTTTTTGTCGAATTCTTGTTAAGTCCAATCTTGTATTAACAAAAATTTATCCATTTTAATATTGCAATTTAATTACTTGTCTTTTAAATACCTGTCACTTAAATTTCAGCATTGTAATATTTTTTTCAAATTAATGAAAGTTTAAGTGTTTTTTCTTTAATTATTGTCATTTACTTAAATTGTCTTTTAAATACTGTTGAGCTTTTGAGACATTAAAAGCTTATATAAAAGTTTGTTTACTTTTTTGTCTAAAAATCTAAAAAATCACAAAATCTGTCAAAAGAGCATGGAGCAAGGTAAATTCTGGATGGCCTTGGGTTAGTGCTTCTTGGGAAGCTATAGGAAAGGTTTATAAGCTGCTTGAGGGCTTATTGTCTTGCCAAAAAGCTTGGACACTTATGAGTTTTTCTCATTTTTCAGATTCTTAGCTTATTGCTATTCATTAGCTTATTACTGTTTTAATCTGCTTATTCTTGCTTATTGTTGTTGTTTTATGCTTACTAGTATTTATTTATTGCTTATATGTCCTTTGTTTGAGTTTTTACTTAAATCTGTCCATTTTTAGCTTAAACTGCTTAATTCTTGCTTGCTTATTGTGAGTGCTTATTATTGTGTTTTTATTGTTCCTTATTGCTTAATATTGTTAATTGATAGTCTGTTTTCAAAATCCTTAGCTTAAATCATTTAAATTCAGCTTTAAAAAGTATTTTTCAAGTTTAAAAGGGTGTTTGGCATAAGGGTGAAAGTGGGTCAAAATTTGGTTAAAAACCTTTTGGGTCATTCCGTCAACTTTAACAAGCCTTTTGTAGTTGTTTTTAAGCTATTTTCAAAGGATTTAAAGTCTAAATGTTTGTTTTAAGCTTTTTCAAAAAAATGTTCAAAACTGTGGTTCAAGAACAATTCCATAGTGCTTATTTGATTTAGCTCTCAAATCAAGTTTTTAAGAGTTGATTTTAGTGTCCCTTTTAGTGTCCTAATGCAGTAGTATTGTTCCTTTGGGTTTACTTTTGTTTTATTAAAAATCCGTCAAAGCTGTCAAGTGAATTTTTCAAAGCAAACCTCCTTTTTCAAATCCAAATTTAGGGTAGTTATAGTTGTTCGTAGGGTCTGCAATTTGAAGCATAAGCTCAATAGTTGATGATCTTAATCTGTTTTAACTCATCTTGCTTTTTAAAATTCTTTTCATAGCTTAATTGTTGGGCTGCATTTAGCCTTTGTCTTTTCAAAATTTGAAAAACCAAGCATACTGACTGCATCAGCCTTTTTCATTAGACTTTTTAACTGCTTATTTGAGTTTCAAATTCATTTTACATTGCTGTTTTAGGTAGCCAGTTGGATAAGCTTTTTAGGAATAGAAGCCTCATACCCATAAGGATCCATCTTGGTGCTTAAATTTAAGCCCAAAAAGTTGTCCCTAGACTATGTTCAAAGGGTGAACAAACAGAATTTCTCTAAATTAACTCACCCTAGTCCAAAAAGAAACATGGTTCCAAGAACAATCTTAACTAGGTCTGGCCCAATTTCACTTAATACTGCTAGACCAGTTAATACTGCTAGACCAGTTAATACTGTTCAATCAAGAACAGCAGTGAATAATGCAGGACCCATACAAAATGTTATTAATAATACATATTCAACTGCTAGAAGGCCATTTAACAAAATAACAACAGCTAATAACAGTAATTTAACTAAAAAGGTTAATACTGTTAAGGTAATAAAAGTTAATACTGCTAAAACAAAAGCCGAAGTTAATACTGTTAGGCCAAAAGCAGTTTTTAGTGTTGTTAAGGGAAACAAATGAAATGCTGTTAAGGCCTCAGCATGTTGGGTTTGGAGACCAAAGCATAGAGTTTTAGACCATGTCTCCAGAAACAATGGTGCATCAATGTCCTTTAAAATATTTGACTATGTTAATGCACAAGGCAGATCCAAGTCAGTAATGGCTTGGGTCCCCAAAAGAAACTAATTTTCCTACCATTATGTGTAGGGCAATCTACAGCAAGAGTTGAAGGATAAAGGAGTAACTGACAGTGGATGCTCTAGGCACATGACAAGAAACAGATCCTATCTTACAGATTATGAAGAAATTAATGGAGGATTTGTTGCCTTTGGAGGAAATTCCAAAGGAGGGAAAATTACTGGGAAATGTAAAATAAGAACTGGTAAATTGGATTTTGAAGATGTGTATTTTGTAAAGGAACTAAAGTTTAACCACTTATGCAGTGTCTTACAAATGTGTGGACAGAAGAATAGTGTTTTTTTACTGAGATTTAATTGTGTATTCTGTCTCAAGACTACAAAGTTAATGATGGAAAATCATGTTTACTTAAAGTTCTTGAAACCAGATACATGTACATTATTGATTTAAACGAAATGTTGTTCCTCAAGGAGGTCTCACGTGTCTCTTTTACAAAAGCCACACCAGATGATTTATCTTTGGCATAAGAGGTTGGACATGTAACTTCAAAACAATGAATAAAACTGGAAGGGGAAAACTTGTAAGTGGTTCACCTGTTTTAAAAACTGTTTTGAAATTAATAAAAACTGTGTTGCTTGTCGGAAGGGGAAAGCAACCACAATGCTTCTTGTAAGACCAAAAAACAATCAGTTTAATAGCGGCATACAAATGTTTGCACATGGTTTGTTTGGCTAACATTTGTAAAAGAGTTTAATGAAGAAGATGTATTGCCTAGTTGTTACAGATAATTTTAGTAGGTTTAGTTGGGTTTTCTTTTTAGCCACTAAGGATAAAACTAGTGAAATCCTTAAAACATTCATAACAGGCATAGAAAATCTAATAGACCTTAGGGTGAAAGTGATTAGATGTGACAATGGGACTGAATTCAAGAATATAGAGTATGAATCCAGTTTATGAATGAAGGGTATTAAGAGGGAATTTAGTGTTGCTAGAACTCCGCAACAAAATAGAGTAGCTGAAAGGAGAAATAAGACACTAATAGAGGCTGCTAGGACTATGCTAACTGATTCAAAATTGCTAACAACTTTTTGGGCTTAAACAGTTAATACAGGTTGTTATGTCCAAAATAGGGTGTTAGTTATCAAGCCTCACAACAAGACCCCTTATGAACTTTTTCTAGGTAGAAAACCTGCCTTAAGCTTTGTGAGACCATTTGGGTGTCCTATTACAATCCTTAATACCATAGATCACCTAGGTAAATTTGATGGAAAGGCTTTTAAAGGGTTCTTTATAGGATACTCTACCAATAGCAAAGCATTCAGAGTATTTAATAGTAGAACTAGGATAGTAGAAGAGAACATGCATGTTTAATTTAGTGAGAATACACCTAATATTGCAGGAAGTGGACCAAATTGGCTTTTTGATATAGATGCACTAACAAAATCTATGAACTATAAGCCAGTTGTTGAAGGGAATCAGTCTAATGGTAATGTAGGTACAAAAGCATGTGATGATGCAGGTAAAGCTAGAATGGAGACAATACCTAGAAAAGATTACATTTTGCTACCAATGTGGCCTGCTGATCCACTATTCTCTCAGAATTCAAAGGATTCTCCTGATGCTGGATTCAAACCATCAGGGGAGGCGGAAAAGAAGGATGTTGAAGATCCAAGGAATGAAAGTAAAAATCCAACTAAAGGGAAAGATAGTGAGGTTCCAAGTACAGAGGAGCCAAGAATTAATCAAGAGAAAGATGATAATATTAACAGCACAAACAATATTAATACTGCTAGTGATGGAAACAACATTAACAATGTTAATGCTGTTAGTTCAACTGTTAATGCTGCTGGAATAGAAGTTAATGTTGTTGATCCAAAAACAAGCATTGAACTTCCAAATGATCCAAATATGCCTGAATTGGAAGATATTGTTTATTAAGATGATGATGAAGATGTTGGTGCAGAGGCTGACGTGAACAATTTAGATGCATTTATGTCTGTCAGTCCTATTCCAACTAAAAAAATACACAAAGATCATCCAGTTGAACAAATTATTAGAGACTTGCATTCAGCACCTCAAACAAGAAGAATGACAAAGAATTTTGAAGAACATGGTTTGTTTAGTTCAGTTTAGCAAAGAATAAACGATAAAGACTTTCAAAACTGCTTGTTTGCTTGCTTTTTATTACAAGAAGAACCCAAAAAGGTAATTCATGCATTGAAGGATCCAAGCTGGATAGAAGCCATGCAGAATGAGCTAATGCAATTCAAATTACAAAAGCTTTGGACTCTGGTGAATTTATCCTAAATTTAACATGCAGCGGAACCAATAGTTGGGTGTTAGTTCATAGTACAAAATCATAAGTAAATAAAGAACGACTCGAAAGAAACGTTTACAACATTGTCCCATTAATGAAAATTCAGAGTACTAAAACATTATCCCACAGGAAGGTTACCAAATCCACATTACAAGTTTTTAAAAACCACAACCATAAGCAAATGTACTTTTGAGGAATGGAACATAAAACAAGTCAACAAAATATTTTAGCGCAAGCTCCTCCTCGTGTGCTCCAAGTCTTTAACCCTGATTGCATGAGATAAAACATGATAAAAATTCAACATAATGGTTGAGTGAATTCATAGAGTTTATATGAATAAGTTAGAACACAAGTATAAATAGTGATTTAATGATGAACTTGTTAATCATACAAGTCATTTCAGGAATATTTCATTAAGCTCGTGACACCGATCCTATGGACGAAATATGGATCAATTTAGATAATGCATATATCTTTTTATATGCTCGCAAATAATAAGTGCCCCCAGGATACGTATCTTGTCATATACCTAATAAAATCTCGAATACAATATGTCCAAAAAGCTAAGGCTCATTCTCAAATAAATTATGTGGTTCACTAAAGGGATCCTCGTCACCCTCATATCCCTTATCCGTCAAGAATGAACCAAGAAAAACAGAAAGAAAAAGATGAAGTCCAAATCCACAAATTTTGGCAAATGTTTAAACAACTTCATATCAACATCTCTCTTGCCGATGCTTTGATTCTAATCCCGAAATACCAAAAGATGCTTAAGAGTCTCCTTTCCAACAAGGAGAAACTTACTGAATTGGCAAATACACACCTCAATGAAAATTACTCAGCGGTTATCCTAAAGAAGTTACCCGAAAAACTAGGTGACCCTGGGAAATTTCTCATTCCGTGTGGTTTTAGTGAGCTCAAGTGCAAGGCCCTAGCCGATCTAGGTGCTAGCATCAACTTGATGCCACTCTCGGTGTGGAAAAAGTTAGGATTACCTGAGCTTATTTCCACCTAAATGACCCTTGAACTTGCTAATCGGGAGATTTGCACTCCGGTTGGAATTGCAAGAGATGTCTTTGTTCCGGTGGAAAAGTTCACATTCCCTGCCGATTTCGTCATCGTTGATTATGAAAGCGATCCTTGTGTCCCCCTCATCTTGGGAAGACCTTTCTTGAGGACCGCTCGTGCTTTGATCAACGTTCATAGAGAAGAAATGATTCTCCGTAACGGTAATGAAAGATTAACCTTGAATATGAGACATAACACTTCAAGCTATTCAACCCAACCTCATCAAGAATCAATCAACATGATTGATGTGTATAATGTTTCACATGAGGAAATTCTTGAAGATTTGTTTGCAATAAATCATCCAAGTGGCAATCCCACTTCTTCTCTCACTTCTCATACCGACTTAACTTCACCGGAAGTTAATGATGATATCTTTTATCCGGAGGGAGACATTATTGAGAACTTGCTAAATCTTAATAAAACCAAAGATCCCTCCATATCATGATAATCAATTGAGTGGCAATCCCACTCCGGTTTCAGAACCCGTGACCAAGTCTTCTTCTTCTTCCACGACACTTATTTCCATCGAAGAAAGTGATTTAATTTGGGAAGAATTCGAAGCTTATCTCGTAAGTGATTCATTTCCACCGGGAAATAGTAATCCTTCATCTCCTCTCCCTCCTTTTCATAATTCTTTAAGTGGCAGTACCAATTCTTCTTTACATAGTCTCCCGATTTCTGAGACTAGCGACTATTCTCTTGAGGAGTTCGCCGATGGACTCGCTCTTATCACATTTCTACCGGGAAATAATGATCTTCCCTTTAATGCTGAATCCAATCTTCTAGAAATAGAGTATTTTCTTAACCATGATCCTATCAAGGAAATGGATTCTATTCTCGAAGATTCGGTTATTTCTTTTGATGACAATCTTGTTGATACCATTTCTTAGATGTTCACCGATGAACATGCTCTTGATTACTCATTCCCACCAATATGGGATGATTATGATGATGAACTTTTTGATCTTGAAACTATTAATGATAATATTTATGATGATCCTTTTGACTCCAAGGAAGAGAAAATCAAAGAGTCTAAACTCTTGATTGATGAACTTGATCTTCCTGGATTAAGTGAATTCCTTCCTTCCCCCGAGTGTGGCTCGGTTTTCTATGTGCATTTTTCAAAGATTGATGCTTTGTCTTCGACCAACAACGAGGACAAGGTATTTAATCCGGGTGTACTCATTTATGAAAACCTTTATGAAGTCACCAATCTTGCAACAATGGAAAAGAATGTAAAGAAGACCACTAATGCTTCTTTAATTCTTGAGGATTTTAATCCTCCTCTTTATGAACTTCCTTTCCACAAAGAAATTCCCGGGCTAGGAGCTTTACTCTCTTTTTCATCCGAAAATGAGGAAAAAGTCTTCAACCCCAGGATTCTCACTTCTAAAAGAGTTCATACCTCTCTTCTCCCGAAATTATCTCATCAGGGCACTAAAGCTTTCAAAGTTACCAGAATTCTTGAAAGCCCGATGGAGATTTTTCCTTGCTCTTACCAAGAGGACATCTGAGTCTTGGATGTTCCGTGTCTCCACTTCTATCCCCCTTGACAAGCTCAAGTATGAGGGGATTCGGTTAAGCTAAGTGACCTAAAACAAAGCGCTTTGTGGGTGGCAACCCATGCTTATCCTAGTATAATCGTAGTAGTAGTAGTATGATAGTTATGTAGTAATGAATAAGTGTATGAATAAGTGTTTTTTGTTGTGTGATGAGGTTCGCCTCTTTCCTTTTCCGTGTTTTGTGTTTTGTGTTATATTGTCCAGGATGTCCCGGATTTTTGAAGCCTCTCGTGCTCGCGGTTTTTATCCTTCAATCACAAGAGCTTCAAATCCTTAGCTTCATTTTAGGAATTCGATATCCAAATCCTATCGACTAACGTTTATCTTTGAGCATACTTAATAAACGGCTTAGGATTTGCGTAGAGACCCTTCTTAAAACATTGAGGACAATGTTTAATTCTAGTAAGGGGGGATCTTCGATTTGATTATGCCTGCAGTCGTTGTTTTCACGTAATCCCGTTTTTACCACCAAAATTTTTGAAAAATACTAAAAAATTAAAAAATTAAAAAATTTTAAAAATAAAATAAGTGTTTTGTCACAATTTTGACTTTCTTGCTGGGTAGAATAAGAGTAAATTTTGACTCGATCGAGCGTGTTGAGCTCTAGCTTGTTCCTTAACTATGAGTTAGATATTAAACAAGGATTAGTTAGAAATCTTAAGAGCTCATAAGTGTAGTTTGTGCTTTTCTTTCCCAGAAGCTTCTAACCGGATTAATAATACGTGCTCTCTTCGGAAATTAAACTTAAATCAATAAATTTTAAAGTATAGTCTGATATCAATAATTTTAGTTCAAATTTATACTTAAATTTTCTAAAACGAAATTTTCTCTATATCATGGTAATATAAAGTTAAAAAAATGATGAAAAATGTGGTAGTAATAATAATAAACTATGGGCTGATAAAAGTTTACTGCATCTTTCCGGCTCACAACCGATGTTGCAGTCTTCTAAATAAGGCACATAGTAATTATCCGAGACTGATAAAAGTTTGCTGCATCTTGCCGGCTCACAACCGATGTTGCAGCCTTCTAAAAGGTCGAGGATTTCATTAGTTTAATGGATGTGTAATTATATTAAGTGTAGTAAACTTGATTTAATAAATATAGGGAAAATCTCTTTTTCTTAAATTTAAATATGCTTTTGAACTAAGACTATTCCGTTTTTAAATTGTGATTTTATGTATATACGGGAAATCCAAGGGTTTAGAAACCGAACGTCCGTGAGTCCCGATACTAGTCTCTGTGGGGTGTCAAAAGCCTGGTCACTTAGCCGCAAGGTTGGGATGTGCCGAGACGAAAGTCGCTACATGGGATGATCTCGCCTTCAAACTCATTATTCTCGGGTGGAACGTGAAGCATAAAAAGTTTGCAAAACGTTGATCCATGGTTGAAATTCGAAATGGCACATTCACCTAATATATAATAATTGTCGGGAGTGAAAAGTTCACAAGTTATAAATATGAGTAGTGTTAGCATCTTAACTTATACTTAACGGTGATTTCGTTTTAAGCTTGGTTTGGAATAAGTGAAAAGTCGGGAACGATGAATTTATCCTTTTTGGGGCATTTTAGGATTGAAATGTTTCTTGTTCTATGATCCCTAAAAGTTATAAAAATAACAAAAGTCAAATATGTTAGTTAGTTGCTAAGAAAAAGAAAAAAAAGAAAAAATACAAAAATATTAGTGGTAGTTAGTGTATATATTTAAAAATGATAAAAACAGACTTTTTCAAAGCTATTGACTCTGTATTTCCCCTTGACGAACACTTAGCTACTTTTTGAGGTTATTAGTCGAGGGGGATTAAGAGTCTTAATTTTCTAAGTGTTTACTTATAGCATTACGTGAGGACACACAATAGTTTAGTATGGAGGATTTTGGTATGTGCTTAAATACACATACCTTTGACCTTTAAAACCGGACTTAAATGACCAAAAACGTACCAAAAATACTTTGTATTTGTATGTTTTCACTTATATTGTGTAGGAAACGGATATCTGAGAAAAGGATGAAAAATCAAGCCAAAAACAACAAAACCGAGCACGGAATGGAAAAGCGTGGAAAAGCCAAAGTCAAAAAGTCAACAAAGTCAAAGTCAACCCCAAAAAGTCAACAGTCAAAGCCGAGGCCAAAACCGATGAAACACTTAATGGGCCTACCCGCACCCATCTAATGGGCCGGGTCGGCCCATTAGTGCATTTATATAAAGACTTTACCAAAACCAAAAGGCCCAAATCCTATTTTTAATTATACACGGCCCATATCATAACCTAAGCCCAAGACTCCTTAACCCCCGTTAACCCAAAAGCCCTTTTACCCCAAACGTTGTTAGCCACCATAAGGACTAACCATGTAATCATAACATAAACAATGAAGGGCCATAATTGCCAAGTCCCAAAAAACTATTACATCACAAGGGACGATGGGTGCAATACTTTCATACAAAATGGGGGGACCCTTTTTGACATCATCCCAAACTTATACCCTGCCAAATTAAAACAGAGTATCAAACCCCCTTTCCTGCCAAACTCCATAGACACTGTTCAAGTGTCTCTTTCACCTCGTTTACTGTTCACCCTAGTCTAAAAACTTCACCATCCCTCTTAACCCTACCCCACATGGCTCATGTACATGCTGGCAATCCAAGAAAACCCTATTGGACAAGGAAAGATGACAAACGAATCAAGGGACAAGATTAAGGAACTTGGGCACAAAGAAAAACCAATGGCTGAGATGATTTATGGCTCCTCCTCGCATAGAAAACACAACAAGAACAAGAAGACCACAAGACTTGGAAGACTTAGTATAAATATAAGCATATGTAGCTTATTAGCTTTTGTCGAATTTTTGTTAAGTCCATCTTTTGTATTAACAAAGTTTGTACCATTTTAATTACTGTCTTTTTAATACATTGTCATTTAATTTAATTGTCATTTAAATTTCAGCTTTGTAATCTTTATTTTCAAGTTAATGCAATTTTAAGAGCTTTTCTTTAAATACTTGTCATTTACTTATCTTGTCATTTAAATACTGTTTTTAAGCTTTAGTATAAGTTTTTGAGTCATCAAAAACTTATATAAAAGTATGCTTTTAATTCTGTCCTAAAAAACAAAAACAAAAAAATTCACAAAAAAATCCAAATCTGTTCAAGAAATTCAAAAGAGCAAGGTGTATACTGGAAGGCCTTGGTTTAGAGCTTCTTGGGAAGCATATAGGATTGGTTTATAAGCTTTTGAGAGCTTATTTCATTGCCAAAAGCATTGGACCTTTGTAAGTTTCCATTTTTAAATTTTTGCTTATTTTACTGTTCATTTGCTTATTTAGTGCTTATTCTTGCTTTTACTTGCTTATTTATGTTCTTTATGCTTACTTGTCTTTGTTTTATGCTTATATGTCTTTTATTTAAGTTTTTATGTTAATCTGCCCATTTTTACCTTAATCTGCTTGTCTCTTTGTTGCTTATTTAGAGTGCTTATTGCCTGTTGAAATCTGCTTATTTTTGCTTCTTTTTGCTTATTTACTATTTGTGTTTAAATTTCTTTGCTTAAATCTTTGTTAAATAGCTTAAATAAAGGATTCATAAATTTAAAGGGGTGTTTGGCATAAGGGTGAAATTGGGTCATATTGGGTTAAAAACCAAGTGGGTCATTTGGCCAACTTATACAAGCCCTTCTTAAGCTGTTTTTCAAAAGTTTTAAAGTTAAATGTTTGTTTTTAAGTTTTTCCTAAAAGTTGCTTAAGGCTGTGGTGTCAAAACAGTTTTGTAATAGCTTTTTTGATTAGGCTTTTGAAACCTGTTTTTAAGACTTGTTTTTGTGTCATTTTAAGTGTCAAAACATAGTTGTTAAAAGTCTTGTTAGTTTACTTTTGCCTTAGTCTAAAACTGTCAAACCTGTCAAGCTAGTTTTCAAGTAAAAAGTCACTTTTTCATTTTCAAATTTGAGTAAGTTAAAATTGTTTTTAGTTTTTGAAAATTTGTGCACAAGCTCATTAGGAGTCAGTCTCAATCTGTTTTAACTTCTTTTTCATTTTGAAGCTCTTTTTCTAGCTTATTTAATAGGACTTCTAGCATATTTCAATAAGGCTGGCATTAAGCCCTTTGTTTTTACAAAATCACACACAGTCAATATATCTGACTGTCAAAACCCGTTTCCATAGCTTTTTGTTATAGCTTAATCTAGTTTCACAACAACACCTTCAACTCTTTGCTGCATTTAGTAAGAAACCAACTTGGCCAACTTAGGCTCAAAAATACTTCTTAAGCCCTAAGTGTGGATCCTCTTTGAATATAGAACTTACTACCTTTGTTAAGGGTTAGTAGCTAATAGAATAGATACACACAAACTACAGGAGAAACAATGATTAAGAACTCATAAGTTTATGCGGAAATCAAACCTTATAATCAAAAGAAGAACAATGAATATTGATAACGTAAAGGCACACTTAATATTGATTGCTAACTATGACAATTGACAATGAACTCGTATCTCTAACCTAAGCCGTAAGGGTTCCTTTTATATACACAACACAAGGAAAACCCTAATCATGACTTACAAAACGCGTAAAAGATAATGCATATCTTTTCCTAAAATAACTCATGCATAATCCTTAAACTGGTACTAACTATTTATACTAACAGGTACTAACTATCTGAGACTAGTACTTAACATTTAGTTCCTGTCAGTACTAACTATTACTAATTGGTACTAATTAACTGAATAACACTAATGGTACTAAGTCAAGAATGTATAATTCCCAACAATCCTCCCCTAAACATGATTGTTGAACTGTTTAACTTCATGTTTCTTGGGTGTAGATTCTTTGAACTCCATGGAGGATGTATTTAAAAAACACTCTGCAAATAACTTGATCTGAACTTAATGTTATTCTTTGACATCTTTGCTATACCCTTCAGCAACATACTTTAACAATAACATCAAACATCTTTGTGCAGCAACAATCTAACTAAGTTGGCTTGTATTTTTGCAAAACTACCAACCATAAAACGTATTTGATATTCCTTACCATTAGCCCTATGATACTGGGATAGTCAACTCTTTATTTCAAGAATCTGGTTGAGTTGATACCATACATTTTTTGGTAAACGTCAACCATCCAACCAAAATTGGACTTGACTTTACCAAACACCGTTAGCTTTTTGACTAGCAATGCTTCATTTCCATAACAAGGTGCAGTTGATAAACCATAATAAGTTCTATAGCAAACTATTAGCTATCAGATAATTAGATAGACGTTACCAAAACTGTTGATCCTGGACTAGCCACAACTCATAACCATAGAAGTCAGAGGTGAGGTAGAGAACTCCTATAATTTTATGGTAAATTGTCAACCATAAACAGATTGAGGAAGTCTTTACCACAAGCCCGTGATTGCTTATGGAACTAGCCATTTCTCACACACACTTTAAGATGGTGAGACAGATGAACAATTGTTGTGTGGTGTTTAGCCAACACTCCAAACCCTTCTCATTCCATTTCATCTTTTACTCATCTATGAAGCTGCTGCTTAATGAAACCATTGAAACACACAAATCTCTAATGCACATACACTTTCTACCCCATCAACTTCTAATCCAAAATCAAAGCATTCATTTGCAGTAATTTTCCATAGAGAGGATAATTTTCATCCTTTCAACTAGTATATGAATAGTACTGTTACCAATCCTAAACTCTAGTATGCAAACTCCACAACTCATCTTTCTCCAAGGTGAAAGATGCTCCCAATCTTGTTGATTATACCTTGATCAGTTACTTCTATTGAGGATTCCATCATAATCTTCAAGTCTCCCTAAAGAATCAACTCTATACCTTCTGGTGTGCTTTCTGAGTACTGCTTCATTACCAAATCATATAAGTGAAACAGATCTTGTCTATCAAAAATATGAAGTACCTCCATTAGATAGTTGAATGCCCTGAAATTTCCATTTACTCTGTAGACAACAAGGTAATCCCCCTCTGGTGATGAAACCTTGTCCAACTTAGAAATAAACAATTTTCTCTCCATTATTTCACTATCAATGGTACCTTCAAATATAACAATCTTTAGACACTACAATAACACAACATGTTCATCATCACTATCAACATCTGGTTGTGGACTTTTTCTTTTCCTAGCAATCATCTTCATATGACCACCTTTTCTCTTCTTTGTACCCTGACACAACACACTACAATCATTGCCTTTGCAGGTACAATTAGTTGAGACAACTTCCTTGACAAACTTTCTTCTAGCTCTGATCAGGATCACTAGCTCCTTCATTCATTTCCTTAATCTTTCTTTCATCTTCAGTAGAACCAATAGTAATGAAACTATCATCAAACCTCTTTACTTTTTCATACAAAGCCTTTATTTCATCAAAGCTTATGCTTCTTGTTTCCAACATGTTTCAAATAAGTCATCATTTGATTCCTAAACTGATTCTTTGTTGGAGGTTTGTTTCTAATAGCTTCAGTTCTTTGTTGAGCAAGGATTCTTCTTTGAGTAGCTATAGTATCATGAAGAAATTTTTCTCTCTCTTCCACTGTGAACCGTTCTCTCTATGCTTCTTGTACTCTTTCAGCTAGAAGTCTGTCAGCTTTAATATTGATTGCTTTTATATTGATTGCTAACTATGAGATTGACAATGAACTCGTATCTCTAACTATGCCGTAAAGGTTCCTTTTATACACCAAGGAAAACCCTAATCTTGACTTACAAAACGCGTAAAAGATAATGCATATCTTTTCCTATAATAACTCATGCATATCACTTAAATGGTACTAACTATTTTATACTAATGGTACTAGCTATCTGAGTAGTACTTAACATTTTGTACTGTCAGTACTAACTATTACTAGCGGTACTAAGTATATAACTAACGGTACTAAGTCAAGAATGTATAATTCCCAACACTAAGGATCCCTTAAAGAGCTTAAAAATAAGCTCCAAAGTTGTCCCTTAGGCTGTTTGTATGCAGTTTTTAGCTATTAGCTTAATTGCTTTTTCTTGCTTATATGTCTGTTTTGCTTAGCTTAATTTTGTTTGCTTTTGCTTATTAGGTGTAGTGTTCAATCTGTTTTTGCTTATTTCTTTTTCACTCTAGCTTATTTGTCCTTAACTAGCCTACCAGTTTAGCTTAGTTAGGACTTAGTGTAAAAAAGTTTAAACTGCCCTTTTATTTGCTTATTTTAGGTTTTTACAAAAAGTCATTTTATAAAGTTTCATATTTTTGTCTGTTTTATAATTTTGCAAAAAGAAAATTTTCAAAAAGTAAAAACGGGGAAATTGGGAAGTTGAGGGTGAGCAAGGCTCGAACCCTCAACCTCAACCAACCTCTACCCATTTATAACACACACACTTACCGCTGCGCCCTTGGGACTTTTTCGTTATAGTCCCAAGTGGCTTGGTATTTAAGGGTATTTTGGCCCTTTAAGCTTATAAGCTGTTTTAGCTTATTAACAACTTATTTTGATAAGCTGTTTGGGGCTTTTTATTTTTCTTAGATCCAGCTTAGTTCAAAGCATTTTCCCTTAATTTTTTAGATTTTTATAAGTTCGTTTAATATTTTTAATTAATTATTTTTATTAAAATAGTTTTTAAATCATAATAAATTATTAAAAAGTCAAAAATATATAATTCTTTTTTTCAAAATTTTCTTTTATCATTTAGCACTTAGGAAAATTAAATTTGCTTTCGTAAGGTTAATTTTGCAAAATTTGTTTTTTTTAAAGAACGGGTTTTCAATCCTGTTCTCGTTTTTAGGTTGAAATCATTTTTAGCTTTCGTTTTTAGGTTTTCTTTAATCGTTTTTGCATTTTAATCATAGAATTGGGAACCCAACCTAAAAATCTTTATCCATTCAATTCACGCGATCACAAACGTAATTCGATTTTTAATTCGCACCTCGTTGGGAGAACGACCCGGGTAGATTTTTGAGAGATTTTGTTTTGGATAGAAATGAATCTTTTAAAAGCATCTCGAAATACTTACTTTAGCCTTACTATTTATATATTTATTATATATTTATATAATTAAAAGG
>BQNB010049855.1:0-40121 GCA_026074375.1 Tanacetum coccineum
TCAATTTCACAAGTCGTTGGGGGATAACGACCCGGGAATCATACTTCCCGGTTTATATATGTATTATATTATATATATTTGTGAAGACTTTCCTTTTTACCTTTGTCCTCAAGGGTAAACTGGTAATTTTCCATAATATTATATATTTTATTATTACGTATATATAGATTCTAGCGAATCAATTTTTGGCGCCGTTGCCGGGGATTTGTGATTAAGATTCTCTCGTTTGAAGTTTGTTGATCGTGTTTTGGAGAACCTTTCGTTTTAGAAAGTTACGCTTTTAAGAAAATCAAAAACAAAAAAATAAAAAAAATAAAAAGTTAAAAAATATTTTTTTTTCTTTTTAGTATAAGTAGAAGATTAAAAACAAAAATACAAAAATATTTTTTTTTTTCTAGTTAACTTTTGAATTTAAAGATTTAAAAATAATACCTTCAATTGAGGTATTATCCATAATAAGTTTCCCAACTCGAATTAAAGATTTAAAAACTTACCATTTGTGTCACTTACGAGATACGACTCACCTTAAAAAGTAAAATTTTTAAGAGCTACCGTGAAGTAAGTTTGATTATTTGGTTCAAGTTGTCTTTCTCGTTGTCCGTTAAAATTAGATTGTGAATAAACTTTATAAAAGCCAAAAATATTTTTTTTCTTATTATTTTTCTATTTTCCTTTAAATAGTGCATGCGCACTAGACGTTCTAATTATCCTAATAATTCAAACGTCACAATTCCAAGACTTCGAAGAAGACAAGTTTCTAACATAATCGAACCCGAGATTCGAACTATTGTTGTACCTATGGCAGAACGTACCATGGAGGAGCTACTCTGTGCCCCCACAGAAGGGTACGAAGAAGCTATTGTTTTACCTAAAATCAATGCCAATCATTTTGAGATTAAGATGAATTTGCTTCAGTTAGTTCAAGATAACCCGTTTTACGGTCGTGAAAACGATAATCCTCATACTCATATTAATAGTTTCAAAAGCTCGTTACCAAGTTCGTTACCAATTTTTCCCTCTCTTCGAAAACCGCTCCCTTTTAAAGAATGAAATTTCTCTGTTTTACATAAAATAATTAGGAAACTTTAGTGAAGCTTGGGACCGATTTAAGGAGTTGCTTAGAGCATGCCCCCATCACAGTTTTACGGAGTTAACTCAAGTTGATACCTTTTTACAATGGTTTAATGAGAATGAGCAAGACTCCTTAAATGTCGCGGCGGGTGAAATTCTTTTGAGTACTAAATCGACTAGAGAGCTTTAAAACATCAATTGAGAGAATAAATCAAAAGTTCGGTTATTCAACGTATAGATCAAGTGCTTCTAGGATGAATGCTACTTCTAGTAAAACAGATGAGAGAATCAATAAGCTTGCCGATCAACTTTCGACCTAAGTCGAGATTGTTTCTAAAAAGGTTGTCACTCCCGCTCCGGTTAAAGCGGTTGAGGAAATCTTGTGTTACTAGTGGTGGTGCTCATTCTTGGTATATTGTCCATTACTGATAACAATCAGGCTAGTTGTGTGCGACTACGGGTACTTACAATCAGTTAACCTTCAAAACCCGTGTTAGTAATCAAATGGCACCACCAGGTTTTGCTCTGGTGCCCTAAAACAATATGGTCAAATTAGGTTTAATAGGGGGGGAAAAAATTTTTTTTTTTTTTTCTTGTTCCACCAATTCAAATCATTGTCCGAACAACAAACGTGGTTTCAATTTCACAAATCGTTGGGGAATAACGACCCGGGAATCATACTTCCCGGTTAATATACGTATTATATTATATATATTTGTGAAGATATTCCTTTTTACCTTTGTACTCAAGGGTAATTTAGTAATTTTCTATCATATTATATATTTTATTATTACGTGTGTTGATTTCTACGAATAAAATTTTGGCGCCGCTGCCGGGGATTTGTGATTAAGATTCTTTCGTTTGAAGTTTGTTGATCGTGTTTTGGAGAACCTTTCGTTTTCAAAAGTTACGCTTTTAAAAAAATCAAAAATATAAAAAAATTTAAAAAATTAAAAAGTAAAAAAAAATATTTTTCTTTTCTTTTTAGTATAAGTAAAAGATTAAAAACAAAAATACAAAAATATTTGCTCTTTTCTAGTTAATTTGTGAATTTAAAAAGTTACAAAGTTGGTAAAAGAACACCAACAAATAAACCTTCAATTGAGGTATTATCCATATTAAGTTCCCAACTCGAATTAAAGATTTAAAAACTTACCAATTGTGTCACTTACGAGATACGACTCACCTTAAAAAGTAAAAATTTTAAGAGCTACCGTGAAGTAAGTTTGATTATTTGGTTTAAGTTGTCTTTCTCGTTGTCCGTTAAAATTAGATTGTGAATAAACTTTTGAAAAAAAAAACCAAAAATATTTCTTTTTATTTTCTTTAAATAGTGTATGCGCACTAGACGTTCTAATTATCCTAATAATTTAAACGTCACAATTCCAAGACGTCGTAGAAGACAAGTTTCTAACATAGTCGAACCCGAGATTTGAACTATTGTTGCACCAATGGCAGAACGTACCATGGAGGAGCTACTCCGTGCCCCCACGGAAGGGTACGGAGAAGCTATTGTTTTACCAGAAATCAATGCCGATCATTTTGAGATTAAGACGAATTTGCTTCAGTTGGTTCAAGCTAACCCGTTTAACGGTCGTGAGAATGAGAATCCTCATGCTCATATTAATAGTTTCAAAAGGATTACCTCGACTTTACGATTTATGAATGTGCCTAAACAAAAATAAAAGAAAGGAAAAGGAAAAAGATTGTTTAGAGTTAATTAGAAGCTTATGAGAGTTTACCATATACGCTCGAGGGAGCCGCAAAAACTTGGTACGAGAAAGAAACCACCAAATCTCTAATCTTGACTTGGGGAGGATCACGTTAACCCAGTTCGTTAACCAATTTTTTCCTCTTCGAAAACAGTTTTTTTTTATTTTTTTTTTATTTCTCCCACACGTTAAATTACTTGTGGTGGTGCCAGGGTTCTAAATAGCGCGCTATAGCGGCGCCATAGCGCGAGGCGTGGCCTCCACGTTACGAAACAGGCCAAGGCGTCATCTTGAGGCGTGGCGTGCAATAAGGCACCATAAAGCGGGCTATAGCGCGCTCTAGCGTGATTTTTTTTGAAGCTTTAAAAAATTTCATGGATTTGAGCTTATTTACAAGTATTTATGCTTTGGGTTGTATAGGATCCGGGCTTAGTAACTCCGTTACTGAATTTTAAGCCTAGTAGCTAACTAATATTGACCACTCTATAAATATTTTTTGCCGCCTTGAGTCACGCCTTAAAAACGCTATGACGCAACGCCTCACGCTAAAGCTTGAGGCTTGGCTATGCCGCTACGCCACACTTTACGCTATTTATAACCTTGGGTGGTGCCCATTCTTGGTATAATTGTCTGGCTACCGATAACAATCAGGATAGTGTTTGTGCGACTACGGGTACTTACAATCAAGTTAACCCTCCAAACCGTGTTAGTAATCAAATGGCACCACCAGGTTTTGCTCCGGTACAAAAAAATGGTCAAAATAGGAATTATCAAAATCAAAATCAAGGTAACAATTTCAATCGGGGAAACAATTTTCATCAAAATCAAGGTTTTCAAAATCAAGTTAATCATGTGCCAAATTTTCAAAATCAAGGATTTCAAAACCAACCTTTTCAAGCTCATAATAATAATCAATTTCAACAAGGGATTCCATCCGAAATTACGAGTTATATGAAAGCTAATGAGTCAATTGTGAGAATTATACAAGGTCAAATCAATGAAATAAGAAGCACGTAAACTAAACAAGAGGAAAATCTTAGGAAAAATTTGAATAATGACATGCAGAGTATTTTAGGAAGTTTCTTTCAAAATCAAGCCTCAACTTCGGGTACTCTTCCGAGTAACACAATCCCAAACCCGAAGGGTGAGATGAAAGCGATCACTACTCGAAGTGGTGTTGCTTACGAGGGACCCTCGATTCCTACTAATCCTTCTCCTAAAAAGGTAGTGGAACGAGAAACCGAGGAGACAACGGATAAAGAGCAAACAAATTTCCAAGGAAGTACCGCTCAAATCCCACCTCTGGTTATCCCCATTTCTATTCCGGAACCTGATGTTCCGAAGACTTTGCCTAAAACCACTCCCATTCCGGAATCCGATATTCCAAAGAGTTTACCTAAGCCAAATATTCAATATCCTTCACGACGTGATGATCAAAAGTCTCGTGATAAGGCTTCGAATCAAATGGATAAGATCTTCCAAATATTTCAAGATTTGCGCTTCGACATTATTTTCACGGATGCTTTACTTTTGATGCCAAGATTTGCTCCTACGATTAAGAGTTTGCTCATGAATAAGGAAAAGTTGCTTGAGTTAGCTAAGATACCGTTGAACGAGAATTGCTCGGCGATGCTCCTCAAAAAGCTTCCCGAAAAGCTTGGAGATCCCGGCAAGTTTCTTATTCCATGTAATTTCCCAGGAATGGATGTATGCCACGCCTTGGCCGATCTTGGCGCGAGCATAAATCTTATGCCTCTTTCTATTTGGAAAAAGCTTTCCCTGCCTGATCTTACACCAACTCGGATGACTTTAGAGTCAGCGGACCGATTGATTACTCATCCTAAAGGACTCGCTGAAGACATTTTTGTCAAAGTTGGGAATTTCCATTTTCCTATCGACTTTGTTGTTGTCGATTTCGAAGCCAATCCTCGAGTTCCTCTCATACTTGGGAGATCCTTTTTGAGAACCAGCCGTGCTTTAATCGATGTATACGAAGGAGAGCTTGTTTTAAGGGACGGAAATGAACAAATAACTTTTCATGTCAATGGCACGTCAAAACATCCTCAAAAGCATGAAAACGAGTCAATTAAAATGGTTAATGACGCATGCAAGGATAGTTTCAAAAGGTTTACCGACGATGTCAACGATGAAAAAGAAAAGCAGGAAGTAAAGAATCTCACAAGTCACATTTAACGCCAAACTCGTACACGCCCTGTTGTGAAAATTTTAAGTTATTTTGCAAGAGAGCATTTTTCATTCAAACAAAACACCTCAAGTTTCTTCGGTTTTTGCAATCCCATCAACCTTGCCTTCTATTGAACCCAAGGATTCTCTCATAATGGGGGACGACCACCTTCGTATTTTTAGTACTGAGGAAATTATCCCAATCCCAAGAGAATCTGAAGAAACATCCAGGAGTGATAGTAAGAATGATTTACCTTCATGTGATGATTTCTCTTCCATCAACATTCCACGTGATGATTCCGTGACTTTTCTACTAACCCTGCGTTTTCTGAAGTTCAATGTCAACTTTCATAACCCTCTTTTTGATGAATGAATTAGAGGATATCGAATGCAAGGAATTCTATGATTCAACCTGATAGTCGACTTCCTAGTCACTACCTCTTTATGATTCTAACAAAGATGAGAGTCTTATTCTAAGAGACGACATTGAGTTTCTACTCCACGATGATCCGTCTACTCCTTTGAAAAGCGTTGCTTCCATTCTCGAGGGATTCATCGAAGATCCACCTTTCAAAGAGAATATTGATATGAAATGTAAAACGAATGAGAGGCTGTGAGTGTTTCAAATCAGGAGGCGATAATAAAAGAATCGATAGCTTTTCTATCTATCGAAGTTCCAATGCCAAAATTAATGTTATTATGAACTCGGAAGCGGGACGTAACGCTGATACTTGAGAGCTTGCTTAGTAATGATACTACCCATAATCTTTCTCCCAAAGTGTTTTTCGATCATGAACCACAACAACTTAAGAATGAACCTTTGATAACTTTTTCTCCCAAGAGTGATCCTCTTCACCATGAGTTCACCGGTGAAATTATCAACAATTCCTCCGGAATTGTTTAGAGGAAAAACCCGATTGAATACATCAATCGAATGTCGTTGTTATGCAGTAATTCATCTTCTCAGTCACCGAAAAATTTTCATACAATTATCGAGTCTCTTCCTACATCTACTACTCTTATTAAGGATAGTGACCCCAATAGGGAAGGGATCGATATATTTTCCGGACCAGATGAATCATACAACCAGAATTGAAATAATTTTGACTCGAAGAAGACTTATTGACAACTTGCTTAACAAAGATTCCACTCATGAACGTTTAACCTCAATATTAGCCTAATACACCAGTGATTTAACAATGTGATGAGTTGAAATGAAGATGAATGTTTTGACCCAGGGGGAGGTGAGATTAATGTTGAAGTTGATGATTCCTTCACATTTGTCACTTGGACTTTTCTCCCGTTTCTCACTTACCCCGAGGTTTCTCCCTTTCCTTCCTCTACCAAAAATGAGGACACCATTTTTGACCCCGGCATCTCCACTTTTCATTTTTCTCCACTTAGAGCCGGTGGCATCTCATCGAGATAGAACTTTCATGTGTTTAAATGTTTATCCAAACATTCATGAAAGCCTGATTGAGATTTTCTCTTCCACACTCTCCGCTCAGAAGAATGAATTCAGGATTCGAGTCAAGCTATGTGTGACTCGGAATAACCAAAAACAAAGCGCTTTTCGTGGAGGTACCACCATGCTTATTCCATTTTCCATTTTCTTCTTATTTCTAATGTGTTGTGAGGAGGCTTGTACACTTCCGTTCTTTGGTGTTTGTTGTTTTGTTGTTTATGTTATTTGCAGGATTCACAAGCCCAATCTTCTGAACTCTCGTGTTCGGTATATTTTGTCCCGGATGCCAAACTCAAAAGAGCTTCTAGCCTTTGCTTCCAATAGTTAAATGGAAAACCGATATCCTAAAGATTATTATCGACTCACATTTATCTTATAGCCATACTATATAATAAACGGCTTAAGATTTTTGTGATACTTTACTCATGTTTGAGTATACAATTCGATCCTTTTTTGAGTTCTAGTCTATGGGGTTTTTTAAGTCTTAGGCTAAGGAAACATTGAGGACAATGTTGTGATTTTTAGTGTTGGGGGAGTATATCTCGATACATCCTTACAACTTTACCCTTGTTCTCACGTTACACCTAACCCCCGTTTTCCCACCAAATTTTCAAAAAATATGAAAACAATTTAAAAATTTCATCAAAAATAAATATAAATGTTTTTTGTCACCATTGACTTTCTTGCTACACTGGGAAGATATAAGAGTAAAATAATTTGACCTGAACGATCGTGTTGAGCTCTAGCTTGTTCCTTACTTTTAGGCTAAGCGTTCGCAGAGAATTGCCGAAGAACGTACAAATGATAGAGTCAGGTACGAGTAAGATGCTAATCAAAGATTGATATGGAATCTTAAAGGCTCATGTATATAACTTGTTGCTTTTTCTCCATAACCTTAACCAGATTAATATACGTGCTATTTTTGAAGATTAAACTTAAATCAACAATTTTTATGTAATATATAGCAAAAATTTTAGTCTTAGTTCAAATTTATACTTGAATTTTTCAAAAAAGAAGTCTTCTTTAAATACATAAATATAAAAAATAAAATAATAAAAAAAATAAAATAAAGATATATGAATGATAATAAAAAAATGATGAAAAAAAATATATTATAATAATAAAAGCTGTGGGTTGATAAAAGTTTACTACCTCTTACCGGCTCACAACCGATGTGGTAGTCTTCTAAAGAAAGCCCATAGTAAGAATAAAGATCCGAGACTGATAAAAGTTTGCTGCATCTTGCCGGCTCACAACCGATGTTGCAGCCTTCTAAAAGGTCGAGGGTTACAATTGCATAAACGTTTAATTTCAAGTTTAAATTAATAAATAGATTTCTTTTTGTTAAATTCAAATATGCTTTTGCACTTTGACTATTTTATTTTATAAGCTATGAATATTCGAAAACCTAGAGTTTTTGAAACTAAAGTCCGTGAGTCCCGATACTATCTCGTGGTGTGTCAATAGTCCTGGTCACTTAGCCGCAAGGTTTGGGATGATCCGATACGAAAGTCGCCTACATGGGATGATCCTCGCCTTCAAACCAATATTCTCATAGTGGAACGTAAAGCAGAGAATGTTTCAAAAAGTATGATGCATATTGAAATTCAAGATAAGCACACTCACTTACGATATAATAAATGTCGGGATGAAAAGTCCACAAGTTGCAAATATGAGTAGTGTTAGCATCTTTACTGATATTTAGCTGTGATTTCGTTTTAAGCTTGGTTTGGATAAGTGAAAAGTCGGGGACGATGAATTTATCCTATTTGGGGCATTCTCGGATCGAAATGCCGTCTTGTTTCTAAGATCCTACAGTTATGAAATTAATGAAAGTTGTGAATAAAAATAAAAAAATTCTAAGTTTATAATACAAGAAAAAAAAATAGAAAAATGGGAAAACAGGGTGTTTTATAACTTGTGATTTCTTAACTTTTCCACAAAAGTCTTTGCTACTTTTCAAAGATTTAGTTTGGGGAAGTTTTGAGGTATTTGGTTATAAAACATATAATATTGGCATGAGGGACGACGCAATCCCGCTTAGTTTGGAGGAATTTTGATAAGATGATAAAACACATATCCGTTTATTCAAAATGGCCCTTAAAAGACAAAATTGTGCTTTAAATGCTTGAATATTGCTTGGTTTGTCTTTGTAATTGTATAGGTACGAATATTGCAAAAATCTCAAGAAAATGGTCAAAAACCGGACAAACACGGACACAGGAATGGAAGAGCACACAAAGAGCCAGAAGAATGCTATCAAAGGTCAACAAAAGTCAACATGTGGTCAACAGTGGTCTACCATAAAAAGACAAAAATACCAAACCAGTCTCTCAAAGTTAACCAAAATTACAAAAATAATCCCTAAAAACCTAACGGTGTTAACTCTTAGAGTTAACACCCGTTAGCTTTCTTATAAACAAATCCAAGCCCGAGCCCAAACATATTCCCTGGCCCAAAACCCTTATAAGCCCGAACTTATATACCCGGGTCAAAAGAAAGTCAAACACCCTCTTTTATAAAGAAATTACGCGTATCAGGAGGTGAAAAATATTTTTACAGTTCACAGACTTTCCTCTTCCCGTTTATCCACGAGTCAAACAAAGGCAATGATAATTAGAGGTTAGGATAGAGTAAATTCGAAGGTAATGTGAACAACCTATGACAAGGGTTAAAACGTCATCAACGTTTTCTATGGTCCAAATATTTACAAGAAAATAGACACATGGATAAGTGAAGAAAGCACAAGAGGGATGGTTATTTACACCAGAGACACTCACAGAAGAAACACAGATGTCACATCATGGATTTCTACGTTGGCAATCGAGGTGCAGATAAGAGAGTGATCCAACGGATAAGAATTGAGCTTCCAATGATGGTAATGATTGAAGGACAGGATTGCTAGAGCGAGTAAGGGCTATGAGACCTAAGAAGCTCAAGTGAGAGCTATATAAAAGCCTCAATCATAAGATGAAGCTACACACACACACATCAGGAATAGTTTTTTTATTCATTATTTTTTCAGCTTTATTTAGCTTAAGTATTTTTCTTCAAAAATGTTTTAAGCTAGTGATCTCTTACTTAAATTCTAATTTCAAGATATTGTAATCAGTCTTTTTTCTATATAATACAAAGTTTCTTATTAAGCTCTTAACTTTTTTCATAGTTCATTTTTCATCCAAATTTGGCATTAATAAAGCAGTTATTGTTGGACAAGCTTCTCAAATCTCATAAAAGGCTCATCTAAGTCTCTAAGCTTAGATTTGGAGCATAATTATCATCTAATCTACAGAACCTTTCAAATCAGATAATACACCCGATGCTTAATTATTTTGGACTTAAGGAAGAAAAGCTTAACCTGAAGGGCTCATATGGACTTTTTATCTAGCTTATCAATGATAAGCTAGAGCTGTTGACAAGCTCCTTTGAGCTTAAAGCCTTTGTTTTGCTAAGGCCTTGGTTAGTTTCCTATTTCCTCTTCTACTTTAATGTTCTAGCTAAAATCTGCTTATTTGCTTATCACTTGCTTTTTAATGCTTATTTCTATCTAATTGTGCTTATTAATCATGTCTTATTATCTGTTTTAGTTTAGTTTAGTTTAGATCTTAAGTTCTTATCAAAACTATCATAATATTTAAAAAACCAAAAATAAGTAGTTTAGCTCTTAGATATTTGTTTATTGCCTAGAAAACCAAAAATAATAGTTTAGCTTATAGCTTATTAATCTGGCTTATTGTCTATTTGAATTTGCTCATTAGGTTGGTTATAAGCTATTTATTATCTGGTATTTAGAATTTGAGCTTTTAATCTCATTTTCATAAGCTAAAATGAACTTCTATGAAATTAAGAGGGTGTTTGGCACAGCAGTACTAACCACAAGTTAGTACTGCTTTTGCCCTTGTGGTTTTTGATATTTGTTTTAAATCTCTCATTTAAGTAAGTTTAAGTTAGGATTATAAGTTAGGTTAGGTTAATAAAGTTTGCATAAGTTAGATTCAATTAGGTTCAAATCTATCAACTCATTTTGCATTTGTAGTTTAAAATCATTTTTAGTGTTTATCATGTCCTAGTATGCTTTTAGTTTGCAGTTTTTATAAGTATAACATTAGAATTGTTTCCTGCAGTGTAAAGTTTTATTGTTTGTTTCATAAGTGCAAACTGCATCAGTCAATAAAATAGGGAAAATAATCATTTTCTAGTTTGATTTTCAGTAGGTTTTAGTCATTCTTAGGATTTGGTTTTTATAGCACAATTAGTTTTTAGGTTATTAATCAACTTTTTCAATTTGCTTTTTCAAATTAATCTCATTTGCTAATCTGTTTTAAGCTGGCTAATAAGCCATTTGTCTTTTGATTTCCAAAACTCAGCAAGAGCTAAGCTATCTGTCTGTTTTGTTGAGCTTTTTCAATAAGCTCAAGTTGACCAAAGTCTTGTCAAAAAAGCATTTTTATAGAGCATTTTAGTCAGACTTTAAGAAAAGTTAAGTCTCAAGTTTTAAAGTGCTTATTTGATAACTCAAAATTAAGCTCAAAGTGTCCTTAAGGACTGTTTGGTAATTGATTTTAAGACTAGGCTTATTTAGTTTTCTAGCTTATTACTTGCTTATTTTTAGTTCTATTTAGCTCATTAGTTTAGGTTTAGCTTATTATAGCTTATTTAGTCTTAATTTTAGCTTATTAAGGTTTCTAGCTTATTTAGTTTAAGAAAAAGCCAAAAAAAAGTTAGCTAAGTAGTTTCTGTCAAATTTTCAGCTATTTTTTAGCTTATTTAGGGCTTTTCATAAAAAGTTGCTTTTATTAAAAATGCTTATTTTTAGCTTGTTAACAACTTTGCTTTTATAAGTTTTTCAAAAAAAAGGGAAAGTGGAAGTCGGGGGTGAGCAAGACTCGAACTCCCGACCTCAACACTCTCAACCTTTATAACACACACACCACTCACTACCACTGCGCCCTTGGGTCTTTTTCGTTATAAACATGCAACATTTATCTTTTATACACGTTTTCCCCTTAAAAGCCTTATAAGCTGTTATAGCTTATTTCGTGGCTTATTTGATAAGCTGTTTTTAAAAGCTTATTTTTCCTAGGTTTCAATTAGTATAAGCTATTTTCTATAATTTTTCTATAATTTTTATAGTTCGTTAATATTTTTAAACATTTATTTTCATTAAAAACTTTAAAAAATCATAAAAATAAGAAAAATAATCAGAAAAATATAAATCTTTTTTAGAGAATTTTCTTTTATCATACAGTTCATAGAAAAAGTAGTTTTGCTTTCATAGGGTCTAATTTGCAAAAAATTGATTTTTAAAGAACGGGATTTGTCCCCGTTTTCATTTTTCGTGTTTTAACGTTCATTTCAACTCCGTTTTTGTTCTAGTTTTTTTTAAACTTACTTTTTAGTCAAATAGAGTCCATTTAAAAAGAAAAAAAAAATTAAGTTAGGTTTATTTTTAGAAATTTAGGGTTTTTTACCTCCGTTTAGGGGTCCCGTTTTGCGTTTTTAGTTAATTTTTGATTTCCTGTTATTTGTCTTCATGCTTAATTGTTAGAGTTTGTTAATTTTAATTTTTAAAAGTAGATAATCAAATCATCCTTTGTTTCCAATTCAAATCATTGTCCGAACATCAAACGTGGTTTTAATTTCGCAAATCGTTGGGGAATTACGACCCGAGAATCATACTTCCCGGTTAATATACGTATTATATTATATATATTTTGAAGAATTTCCTTTTTACCTTTGTCCTCAAGGGTAATCTGGTAATTTTCCATCGTATTATATATTTTATATTTTACGTGTATAGAATTGCTATATCAATTTTTGGCGCCGCTGCCGGGGATTTGTGATTAAGATTCTCTCGTTTGAAGTTTGTTGATCGTGATTTGAAGACCCTTTCATTTTTGAAAGTTTTGTTTTTGTTAAAAAAAAGAAATAAAAATTATAAAATACAAAAAGTAAAAAATATTTTTCCTTTCTTTAGTATAATTATCATATAAAAAATAAAAAGAAAAAAAATCAAAAATATAAAAAATTGTCCATAAAAAAAAATAAACAAAGTTGGTAAAAGAACACCAACAAATAATACCTTCAATTGAGGTATTATCCATTAGTAAGTTCCCAACTCGAATCAAAGATTTAAAAACTTGCCATTTGTGTCATTTACGAAATACGGCTCACCTTAAAAAGTAAAATTTTTAAGAGCTACCGTGAAGTAAATTTGATTATTTGGTTTAAGTTGTCTATCTCGTTATCCGTTAAAATAGTTTGTTAAAAAAAATTAGTTTAAATTTTCTTTTTCTACTTTGTGCATGCGCACTCGTTCTCAAACCCGCAACCGTAACCGTCAACAACAAGCCCAACCGGCTGTTGTTCAACCATTTCATTTAGAAGAACCTTTTGTTAATCCTCCCCTAGTTCCGATGGCTGATAACCGGACTATGGCACAATTGCTCCAAGCACCCACCGAGGGGTACGAGGATGCAATTGTAATTCCCGAAATCAATGCTAATTTTTTCAAACATCATTATTTTAAATGGAGCTCAAGCATACACTAGGGGCGAGATTGCAAGTATTTAGTTTTATATTTTCTACTTAGTAAATATGTATTATTTTTACTTAGGTTGCGGATAAAGCCTTTTGCTTCGTTTTTGTGCCACTACCTTGCTATTCCGCTATCATTGCTTGATGTGAGTTTATAGTCCCCTTCTTATACTTTTTAATCATTTATCAAATCTCGGGGATGAGATCATGTTTGTTTTACAAAATGGATGCAAGTACATTTTAATTCAAATATTACGAGTTTGCCTAAGTAGCTTTAACCCACTATGCCTATCATCATGAACTGTTAATTACTAGATTGTAAGCGCGAATGATATGAATAGATCTATTTGGGAGTAACATCCCTGTTCGGGCAAGTAGCACTTGCTAGTTTACTGGGTGGCCGGAAACGACGAATGTATACCATTTTGACTCATAGAGGTTCCGGGTTAAACATCTACATTGGGCACTATCACTTATATGTATTTAATATACATACATTGTTTAGCTTCAGTGGCATGAGCTTAGTGTATATCGTAATACATTTTTGTGATATTGTATTCGTTACTTTATTACAGGGAAACCTTGCTATCCGCTTCATTAAATTTATAAACCTATAAATTCACCAACATTATTGTTGACAGTTTAAACATGTTTTCTCAGGTCAATAAGGTGCAAGTCAAGGATACATTAGATGGTCGTCTTTTGAAGTCATATTACTATAAAGATTTACGTGCATTACATTTTGGGATATTGTTATGTTGTGAAATCTTTACTTTTTAAGTTAAACAAGTTAAGCCTATGAGCTTTTGTAACGAACCATTTATGAAATCCAATGTATCAGATTTTTTTAAAACGAATCTTATAGAGGCCGTTCTCATATCTTGTGCTATTGATCTATGAAGTAATACCCCTGGAACATCATATTCCGTTGTGGCCCATTTTGGAGGTGTTACAGATTGGTATTAGAGCCAAGGTTATAGAGAACCAGGTCAAATGTTTTTACTTGGTCTATAACCGTTTTTCAAGCATTGCGTCATTCAAAAGTTTTTCAAAGGACCAACATGCACAAGAGATATTATTGCATCTAGCAATATCTAAATACATGCTTACATGTCATGCATCATTTTAGCATTAATTGATTGTACTAAGTGCTTACATAGGTTATATACGTGTTAATATTACATTACGTATATTACAGCTGGTCTTATATAATATACTTATACAAGTTTATATTATGGTTACAGATTATCCATGTCATCAGACAACGCATCATCTGCAGTTATCTATACGTCCATATCCTCTGATTCGAATGGACCATCATGGGGTATTCCACTTGTGAATGCCGGCGAGCTTCCGAAGATGGACCCCTACGAGGAGGTTGCCCAACAAGGGCAGGCACCACCACTGTCACCTGCTTATGTACCTGACCCCATAGAGTTGGACGAGCATGTACCGGTATACGTTCCGGAGCCTGAGCACCCGGAGTACCATGTACCATCAGATGATGACATTCAGGTCGAGGATCAGCCTTATGCTGATGACGCTTTGCCGACTGCTGAGTCACCTGGACACATTGCTGACTCAGAGTCGATGGAGGAGGATTCTATTGATTATCCAGATGAGCCTGAGGATGACGATGAGGATCCGGAGGAGGATCCCGAGGAGGACCATACTGACTACCCTGCTGATGGAGAGGATGGTGATGATGAGCCCTCCGATGATGATGACGATGATGATGATACTGATGATGAGGATGAGGAGCCCACTGAGGACGAGGAAGAGCACCTAGCTTCAGCCAACTCTTCTGCGGTACCTGTTGTTGACCCTGTTCCCTCAGCTGGGGATAAAGAGGCGTTTGAGACTGATGAGTCTGCACCTACACCTAGATCACCTCAGACTAGGGTTCCTTTTTCTCAGACACATCTCAGTAGGGTATGGAAGACTGTCAGACTTGAGCCACCTCTGTCAATATCCATGGAGGCATGCATTGCTAAGCATGCTACCGCACCTATACACCCACCAACCCTGCCTATGATCAGGCACTACTAGGTCATAGGGCAGCTATGATCTGTATGAGATATGACATTCCCGAGGAGGACATGCCACTTCGGAGGAGATTTGTACTTACTGCTCCCCCACCTGGGTGTGATGTAGCAGAGAGTTCTGCTGCTGCTGCTAGACCACCTAGAGGTCAGTATGATTTTGTTAATACCGTTAAGGTAGGACATGGTTTGATTTGTAGTCCTGGTCATGATGCCCAAACTATTGCTAGAGCTGCTGACAAAGCAGAGGATGATAGTTATGTTAGAACTTTACAGGCTTCTGAGCATAGGATGCTGACTTCTATTGAGGAAGTCAACTTGAGGGTCAGCTACCAAGTACAAGTTTGCAAACACTTACAACACTAAAAATAAATAGTGGGTTTATCGACGTCGTCAATGACTTGAAAACACAGGGTGTTATAGATTTAGTGAGAGGCTAGAGGACTGCTTACGAGATAGAGTTAAATGAGGTATGCCAGGCTTACCTTAGTTCCGAGGCTTAGAACAGGGCGTTATTGGCATGACTTGAGACACTGGAGACTCACATGAGACGTATGGAGTGGCAGCGCTAGAGCGCTGAGGATCGTGCAGTCAAAAAAAGGATGTGTACCCAGGTTCTAGAGGCTAGAGCTTGGATTCATATGGTGGAGGATGTCGGTAGTAGCTGCTAGTTATACTTTTCATTTCTAGCTATCTTGTATAGTCTATTAAGTTTTATTGTTAACTACCAGCTAATAGACTCTAGGACGTATTTTCATTTTCTGTACTAAATCATTAGTAGTCATTTTGTATCCAAACAAATCACGTATGATTTGACATTATGTTATTAAATGTTGATGTTTTATATTATGATTGACATCATTTGTTATTTATTCATTCTCCATTGTGTTGTGGTGTAGTTATTATTATCATACCCATTTGAATCGACATTGTGATTATATCTCACGTACATTGTATTAATCAATGTCCAAGATCAATCTGCATTTGGGACAAACTTCAAAATGGACCGGCTAAGAATGAGCTTTAGGGTTTCACTCTCACAACAAACACACTTGTGTTTGTGTCTCAGCAAAGAAACACAAGGGGAAGAAGACAAAGATATGATTGGAAATGTCAAAGACCTAGCTCGCATCTATATATAAGACTCTTTGTAAGCCCATGAAGGCATCTAGCTTTTTAATATATGTTTAACTTAGTTTTTATCAGCTTATTGTATTTTTTTAATGTGTTTTTAAAAGTTAATGAAAATATCAGTTTGTTTTTTTTCTTTAAAATATCCATTTCCAGTTTTAGTTTCTTAAGTTTTAAAGTCTTATCGTTAAGTTCTTCCTAAGCTTTTATAACTCAGAGGTGTTTTGGATAAGCTATTCCCTTCAAAAACTTATCCTAAGCATTTAATTTTTATTAGTAAGGAAATTGGCATTTTGGAGCTTTTGGGAGATAAGCAAATAAAGTAAGTGCTTTATTGGTTCAGTAGAGTTGCTTAATTTATAAGCTGTGTAGGTCTTTTAGAGAAGCTTATTTCGGGTCCTTTAATCCGCTGTTTTAGAGCAAGGGATCAATAAGTTTCCTTTCGTATTTTGCTTAAATTTGTACAAGTGAATATTAACTGCTTATTTTTATTCTATATTTTATGCTTATTTATGTTACTTTATGCCTGCTTATTCTTACTCTTAATGTATACATGTCCCTTTATTTTAGTTTGCTTTCTGAATCTTCCTTTATATATATGCTCTTAAACTGCTTATCTCTTACTTGCTTATTTTTTTGCTTATTTGCCATGGAATTGTGCTTATTTATAGTTATATTTGCTTATTTATGCTTTGTTATGACATTTAGTACTTATCTTGCTTAGTCTTTAGTTTAAAAGTGATTTGTGCAAATTTCTTAGTTAGTACTGGTAGTGTACTTAGTTAGTACTGGTAGTGTATTTAGTTAGTACTGGTAGTATTTCTTAGTTAGTGCTGTTAGTTTATGAGTAGTATTGTTCGATTAAAATAGCTTATTTGATTAAGGTTTGTCTAGCTGCTTATTTTTGTGTTCTTCATGCATGTTTAAGTGTCTAATTTAAGTAGTGTAAGTGTTTAGTAGTTTGCTTTTCATTTTGTCACTTTTTGTTAAAAATTGCTAAGTGTTGAAAAATGAACAAATTGCTTTTTCATGTGCTTATTCTGGCTTATTGTGAATTTCAAAATGATTTTTGATTGTTGGTATTTGTTCTTTTAAGTATAAGCTTAATCTGTTTTAAGGTTAAAAGCCATAAGGATCTGTTTGATAGCTTATTTTTAAGCTAGAAAAGTCCCTTTTAGATTTTTGCTAGCAGTACTAACCCTAAAGCTAGCAGCATTAACCTAAAGCTAGCAGTACTAACTCTTAGTTAGTACTGGTAGTGTATTTCGTTAGTACTGCTGAAGCATTTTTGCTTATTGAAGCTTATTAGCTTATTGTTTTTGCTCATTTAGGATTAGCTTAGCTTTTTAGAGTAGATTAAGCTCATTTTAGCTTACTGTCTTTAGTTTAAAGCTTATTTAAGCTTATTTTCCTTTTCAAAGTAATTTTAAGTGTTTATTAGTTTTTTTAGCTTATTTGCCATTCTAGCTTATTCTAGTTAGCTGCTTATTTTTATGCTTGGGTGCTTATTAGGGGTAGTTAAATATCTGTTTTAGCTTATTTGCTTATTTCTTATTTCATTGTGTTTTATTAAAGCTAGCAGTACTAACTTAAAACTAGAAGTACTAACCCAAAGCTTGCAGTACTAACTCTAAGTTAGTACTGCTGAGTCTCTCTTGCTTAATTTAGCTTATTTGCTTGTTGAATTTGCTTATTTTGTATTCCATTTAGCTTATTAGGTTAGTCTTAGCTAATTTTAGCTTATTTCCTTTTGTGTAGAGCTTATTTGAGCTTATTTAAAAATATATATATAAATAATATATCATTTAGGGTTAAATTTTTGATAAATTAGTTTTTTTTACTCGCGTTTTTACTTTCCCGTCCACGTTTTAGGATTTAATCATTCTATCTTTTCATTTTTTTAAGTTATTCCGTTATTGTTTTGTTTTTGCATTCTAAATAGAAAAACAAAATCCAAATCTTTTTCCATTCAAACATCAAATATCAAACCGACTCTCAACTTTCCAATTCGCTCCTCGTTGGGACTACGACCCGGGAATAACCCTCACTACTCTCGGATTCTATTGATTTTTTTTAGATATCCTTATTATATATATTTTATTATATATTATATATATATATATATATAAAGGTGTAGTTTAAAAACTACAATCAATTTTTGGCGCCGCTGCCGGGGAGGAGTGTATAAGCGTTTGTCGTTTCGAAGTTTGACAATTAGTGCTTTGAAGATCCTTCCTTGTGGAGTTATTTTTCTTTAATAAAAAACAAAAAAATACAAAAATATTTTCATTTTCTTTTATTAGTATATAAAAAAACCAAAAAAAAAATCAAGAAAAAATCAAAAATATAAAAAAATTGTCTTTAAAAAGAAATAAAAAAAATCACATGTTGGTAAACAGAACACCAACGATATAATACTTTTCAACTGAAGTATTATCCATTAATTAAGTTCCCCACCCAAAATTTAAAAAAACTTGCCTTTTGTGTCACAGCGAGTAACGGCTCACCTTTAAAAGTTAATTCTTTTAAAGAGCTACCGTGAAGCTTGTTGATTATTAGGTTTAAGTGTCTTATCTCGTTGCCCGTAATTAAAATAGATTGTGAAAAATTGTTGAAAAACCAAAAAAAAAAATTAGTGTAAAATTGTTCTATTTTTAAACTAGTGTTTAGGCATGCGCACATCATCTCAATCTCGAAATCAAAAATCGTCCCTCAACAACAAAGCCCACCGGTAGTTTGTTGAAAACTTTTTAATTTTGGAAGAAACCTTTGACATGGCCGCTAATGGAGCCGTTGGTGCCGGACCACCTCCCGCCGGAGGAGGTGGTTTACCAGTTCCCGACCTCTAAACTATGGAGGAGTTGTGCGAACTTCTTTTAGATGGTCGAGGAGACCAATGCTTCCCGCTTGCAATTCAAAAGCAACGGCATTTGGACTTAAGAATGCCATGAATCAACAAGTTCAAAAATCCGTGTCCATTTTTGCGGACATGGGTGATGATGCCAACAAGCATCACGAGACAAATTTTTTGTTGGCATGTCACCCAAAGCATGAAAGTAAATTAGGGGTCTCCGATGACTCCCGTTCGTCTACATCTCTTCTCTTTTCCTTACCTTCTTGAACCGATCGTGCCACTGCCGAATGGTTTGATCGTTTGCCAAGGAATTCTATCAACTCTTTTGACCAAATGGCAAAAATCTTTCTCGAAAAATACTTCCCACCCTCTATGGTGACCAAGTTGAGAAATGATATTACCAAAATTCCGTCAAAAGAAAGACCGATGAGTCATTGTTCGATAGCTTGGGAACGTTATAATTAGCTTTCAATTGATCGAATGCCTAACCACAACATGTTACCCGTATGACTCAAATAGATACCTTCTATAACGGGTTATCATTAAGGCATCGTGATACCATCAATGCTGCTGCTGGCGGGACCTTTATGAAAAGGCGACCCGAAGAGGGTTATGATCTCATCGAAAATTTGACCGCCCACTACAATGATTGGGATACTTTTGCTCAATGGAATGAGTCATCGAGTTCTAAAACTTCTTATAATCCAGAAATAGCATCCCTTAAGCTTCAAATGGAAGAAATGAATAGGAACTTCACAAGAATGCTTCAAACAAACCAACAAGTTAATACCGTAACACCGAGTTGCGAGACTTGTGGTGGTCCTCATTCTTACAATGATTGTCCAGCCACCGTTGACCAAAATCAGAACGTATATGTTGTGGGAGCCTACAATCAAGGTGGTAATTCCTACCAACCTCAAGGTAATGGCAATCAGATTAGTTATCGTTCGGATAATTATCTCGAACCACCAGGGTTTAATGTGAATCAAAATCAAAACTGAAGCAATCAAAATCAAAACAACCAGGTTTAGCCTTATCAAAACCGGAATCAGGGAAACAACCAAAATAACAATCAGGGTAGAAATCAGTTTTTCCAGGGTGCTAATCATAATCAGAATCAGGTTCAAAATTATCAAGCCCCTAATACCCAACCTCCGGTTGCTTTACCGCAAGAATTAACAAACTACATCAGCGTTAATGAAAACAAGATCAATTCGATGCAAACTCAAATGAACAACTTGGCTACTTCAAATCAAAGGCTTGAAAGTATGCTAGGTAACTTTATCAAAATGAATACCGCTTCTACCTCGGGTGCGGGATCTCTCCCTAGCAACACCGTTGCTAACCCAAAAGGTGAATTGAAAGCCATTACCACTCGAAGTGGTCTTGTTCTTGATGAACCTTCCATTCCTATCCCTCCTCCATTTATAAATCCAGAGGAGGATGAACGTAAAGAGGAGATTTTAACGGACCAGGATAACTCCGAGTTTACCATCAAGGTCCCACCTCCTTCCATCCAACAAGCTAAACCTCCAAAACAAAGAGATTTTGTGATTCATCGAAGGGATCCTCGTCACCCGAATATCCCTTATCCGTCAAGAATGAATCAAGAGAAACAAAAAGAAAAAGATGAAGTCCAAATACACAAGTTTTGGCAAATGTTTAAACAGCTTCATATCAATATCACTCTTGCCGATGCATTGATTTTAATCCCAAAATATCAAAAGATGCTTAAGAGTCTCCTTTCCAATAAGGAAAAGCTTATTGAATTGGCAAACACACCCGTTAGTGAAAATTGCTCAGCGGTTATCCTAAAGAAGCTTCCCGAAAAGCTAGGTGACCCTGGGAAATTTCTCATTCCATGTGGTTTTAATGAGCTCAAGTGCAAAGCCCTAGCCGATCTAGGTGCTAGCATCAACTTGATGCCACTCTCGGTGTGGAAAGAGTTAGGATTACCCAAGCTTATTCCCACCCAAATGACTCTTGAACTTGCTAACCGTGATATTTGCACTCCGAAAGGAATTGCAAGAGATGTCTTTGTTCCGGTTGGAAAGTTCACATTCCCTGCTGATTTTGTCATTGTTGATTATGAAAGCGATCTACGTGTCCCCCTCATTTTGGGAAGACCATTCTTACGGACCACTCGTGCTTTGATTGACATTCATGGGGAAGAAATGATTCTCCGTGACGGTAATGAAAGACTAATCTTGAACATGAGAAATGACACTTCAAGCTATTCAAACGAACCTCATCAAGAATCAATCAACATGATTGATGTCTACAATGTTTCACATGAGGAAATTCGTGAAGATTTGTTTGCAACAAATCATCCAAGTGGCAATCCCACTTCTTCTCTCACTTCTCATACCAACTTAACTTCATCGGAAGTTGTCAATCAATCAAGTGGCAATCCCACTCTGATTTCGGAACCCGAGACCAAGTCTTCTTCTTCTTCCCCCACACTTATCTCCCTCGAAGAAAGTGAGTTAATTTGGGAAGAATTCGAAGCTTATCTCGCAAGTGATTCATTTCCCCCAGGATATAGTAATCCTTCATCTCTTCCCCCTCCTTTTCAAAATTCTTTTAAGTGACAGTACCACCTCTTCTTCACCTAGTCTCTGCCTTTCTGAGACTAGCGACTATTTTCTTGAGGAGTTCGCCGATGAACTCGCTCATATCACATTTCCACCAGGAAATGATGATCTTCCCTTTGATGCCAAATCCGATCTTCTAGAATTAGAGTATTTGCTTAACCATGATCCTATCAAGGATATGGATTCTATTCTCGAAGATTCGGTTGATGAAAATTCTCTTGATGACAATCTTGATGATACCATTTCCGAGGAGTTCACCGATGAACTCGCTCCTAGTGAATCATTTCCACCGGGAGATGATGATATGACTCCAAAAGACGTTATTAAAGAAGTGAAATGTTTGCTTACTCAATCTCCATTAGCAAACTATTCTCTCGATAACGATCTTATTAATACCATTCTCGAGATGTTCACCGATGAACATGCTCTCGATTATTCATCTATGCCATTATATGATGATGTGGATGATGATTACTCATCCCCACCTGATGATTATGATGATAACCTTTTTGATCATGAGACCGTTAATGATGATACTTATGATGATCCATTTGACTTCAAGGAAGAGAAAATCAAAGATTCTAAAATCTTGATTGATGAACTTGATCTTCCTGAATCAAATAATGTCCTTCCTTTCCCCGAGTGTGACTCGGTTTTCTATGAGTATTTTTCTGAGGTTCATGCTCTGTCTTCAACCAACAACGAGGACAATGTATTTAATCTGGGCATACCTATTCATGAGAACCTCTTTGAAGTTACCAATCTTGCAACACCGAAAAAGAATGTAAAGAACATACCTAATGCTTCTTTAATTCTTGAGGATTTTAATCCTCTTCTTTCTCTTTATGAACTTCCCCCGAAAAAGTCTACAACCCTGGGATTCTAACTTCTAAAAGAGTTCATACTTCTCTTCTCCCAGAATTATCTCATCGGGGCACTAAAGCTTTCAAAGTTACCAAAATTCTTGAAAGCCCGACGGAGATTTTTCCTTGCTCTTACCAAGAGGACATCCGAGTCTTGGATGTTCCGTGTTTTCACTTCTATCCCCCTTGACAAGCTCAAGTATGGGGGATTAGGCCAAGCTAAGTGACCTAAAACAAGCGCTTCGTGGGAGGCACCCCATGCTTATCCCAATATTATCGTAGTAGTAGTAGTAGTAGTAGTAGTAGTAGTAGTAGTATGCTAGCTTAGTAGTAATGAATAAGTGTTTTTTGTTGTGTGATGAGGCTTGCCTCTTTCCTTTTCCATGTTTTGTGTTTTATGTTGTATTGTCCAGGATGTCCCGGATTTTTGAAGCCTCTCGTGCTCACGGTTTTTGTCCTTTGATCACAAGAGCTTCAAATCCTCAGCTTCATTTTGGGAATCCGATATCCAAATCTTATCGACTAACATTTATCTTTAAGCAAACTTAATAAACGGCTTAGGATTTACATAGAGACCCTTCGTAAAACATTGAGGACAATGTTTAGCTTAGCTGGGTAAAATAAGAGTAAATTTTGACTCGATCGAGCGTGTTGAGCTCTAGCTTGTTCCTTAACGTTTAGACTAAGCGCTCATGGGTTACGAAGAACGAAAAATGATAGAGTTAAGTATGAGTTGGATGCTAAACAAGGATTATTTGGAAATCTTAAGAGCTCATGTATGAAACTTGTGGCTTTTTCTCCCATAAGCTCTTAACCGGACTAATAATACGTGTTGTTTTGGAGATTAAACTTAAATCAACAATTTTTATGTAGTTAATAGCAAAAATTTTAGTCTTAGTTCAAATTTATACTTAAATTTTTCAAAAATAAGTCTTCTCTATATTGTGAAATAAAGTAAAGTAAAAAATAAAAATAAAAATAATAATATGAAAAATAATAATAATAATATGAAAAATGATGAAAAATGAAAAAATATAATAAATATAAACTGTGGGCTGATAAAAGTTGTTGTATCTTGCCGGCTCACAACTGATGTTACAGCCTTCTAAAGAAAGCCCATAAATAAAAATCCGAGACTGATAAAAGTTTGTTGCATCTTGCCAGCTCACAACCGATGTTGCAACTTTCTAAAAGGTCGAGGGTTACAATTGCATCATAGTTATGTTTAATATTAAGTGTGAATTAATAAATTGATCTCTTTTTGTTAGATTTAAATATGCTTTTGAAATTTGACTATTTCATTTTAAGTTTTTAAGCTATGTGTATACGGGAAACCTGAGAGTTTTTGAAACCTAAGGTCCGTGAGTCCCGATACTAGTCTCTGTGGGGTGTCAAAAGCCTGGTCACTTAGCCGTAAGGTTGGGATGTGCCGAGACGAAAGTCGCTACATGGGATGATCTCGCCTTTAAATTCATTATTCTAAGGTGGAACGGAAAGCATAGTATGTTGCAAAAAGTTAATGCATGGTTAAAATTCAAGATGGCACACTCACTTAAGATATAATAAATGTCAGGAGTGAAAAGTTCACAAGTTGCAAATATGAGTAGTGTTAGCATCCTTACTGATATTTAGCTGTGATTTTGTTTTAAGCTTGGTTTGGATAAGTGAAAAGTCGGGAACGATGAATTTATCCTTTTTTGGGGCATTCTCGGAATCGAAATGCATCTTGTTCTATGATCCCTAACAGTTATGGAAATAACGAAAGTCGAAATAATCTCAAAAAAAAATTGGAAATTTTTTAGAAAAATAGGGAAAATGGGTGTTTTATAACTTGTGATTTCTTATCTCTCTCAACAAAAATCTTTGCTACTTTTCAAATGTTTAGTTTGGGGAAGTTTTGAGGTATTTGGTTATAAGGCATATAATATTGCGTGAGGACACGCAATCGCTTAGTTTGGGGAATTTTGATATGTGTGAAAACACATATCCGTTTTATATCAAAATAAACCCTAAAAAGTCAAAATTGTGCTTAAAATGCTTGAATATTGCTTGTTTTGTCTTTGTGATTGTGTAGGTGCGGATATTGCAAAAAATTACAAGAAAACGGTCAAAAACCGGACAAACACGGACACGGGAACGGAAGAGCACGCAAAGAGTCAACCCTTGGTCAAAGTCACAACAAGACAAAAATCCCAAAGTTTCCAATCCAGTCCCTCATAATTCACCAAAATTACAAAAATAATCCCTAAAAACCTAACGGTGTTAACTTTTATAACTAAAAGAGTTAACACCGTTACATTCTTTTTTATAACAAAACACAAATCCAAGCCCAAAACCCACAATACCCGGCCCATCCTTTTTTATAAAAAAAACCCGAAGTCAAAGCCCAAATATATGCCAGTCAAACCCCCCAACCCTTATAAGTTAAAAAAGCGGGAAAATCCGTTTTTACTGTTCATCGTCCTCAACCTTTTACCACGAGTCAAAATCAAAGGGCTTTTGCTAATTGAGGGCTTAAAAGGGTAATTCAAGGAACAAAGTACACGTTGGCAGGGTAATACATCATCATAAAGGTCCTATTGGTCAAACTCCAAGAAGAGAGGACACATGGATAAGTGAAGTAACACAAAGAGAATGGGATTTTACACTTGATACACTCTCAAAAGAAGCACAAGCTGTCTCAATCATGGATTGCCACGCTGGCAATCCGTGTGAGCTAAGATATGATCTAACGGCCAAGATTAATCTTCCAATGATTGAAAGAATGATAGGCAGTGATTGATTGGAGCGTGTAACAGACAGTACCTGGAAGCCTCTCAAAGGGATATATAAAGCCTAACTCCTCACACACAGGGATCCTTTCTTTACCTAGTTTTTAGCTTTTAGATTTTTAGGAAATTTAGCTTAAGCTTTTAAGTTTTAAGTCAATGTAATTTTCATTTAAACTTTTGTAATTTTCTTTTCAAGTAATGTAATCAAGCCTTTTTAGTTAATGAAATTTGAGTTTTCTTTAATAAATTTGTCAAAAGCTCTCTATAAGCTCTAGTGATAGTGTACGGACAATAAGCTCTTATATGCTTCAAAGTCTATAAGCTTGTGATTGAGCTCGATTCAGTCTTTAATTCACTTAAACCTTAAAATCAACTTAATACTTTGATTATTGGACTCTTAAGCTTATGGAAGGGAAGCTAGCCATGGATGAGCTTCCAAGGACTTTACTAGCTTATCCATAAGGATAAGCTAGAGCTTTTGGTGCTCATTTGAGCTTAATATAGCCTTTGTTTATCTAAGGCACTTGTAAGTCTTCTTTACTTTTCTGTCTTTAGTTTTCTTAGTATAAATTTGCTTAAATTTGCTTATTAATTGCTTACATGCTTATTTAGTTGCTTATGTGAGCTTAAATCTGTTTCTAATTGCTTATTAATGATGAATGTCTATCTGTCTTTAGTTTCCTTAATATAAACTTTAGATTTACTCATTTTGTCCTATAAATCATAAAAACCAAAAAATATTTAGCATAGTTTGTAGGACTTTAATTCTAGCTTTTCTAGTTGTTGAAATAAGCTCACTAGGTTAGTTATAAGCTACTAGCTATCTGGTATTAAGAATTCATTAACTAGATTTTAGAATCATAAGCTAATATGAAATTTGTCTAGCATTAAGGGGTGTTTGGATTAATGAAGTTTGACCTTCATAAGTCAAAATAAGTTTGTGTTTTCAATTTGGTCAGCTTCATTTTCATAATTAAATAAGTTTTAAAAAGGTTGGAATCATTAGTTTATGTTTAAGAAAATTTTGAGGCTTAATCTCTTTGTTCCTACACCCGGGGAATTTTCCCTTTCCTTTGCTTGTTAAAATTTTGATCCAAGCCTCACTGAGCTTGGATCTTGTTTGTGTTGAGTTTAAACACACTCATTGAGAGTGTCTAGTGCAGGATTGACAAACTTGGTCACCTGCAATATTGGTTTTGCCTCTTTGCCATTTGCATCAGATAGACACCACTGCAGTCTTAAACTGCAGTGGTTTTTGATCAAAATTAGGATAGCTTATTTGGTTTTTAGCTTTTAAAAATCAGTAGGGTTATAGTTAACCTATAGGTTAATATAGATTAAAACTTGTTTTTCATGTTTAAGCTTATTACATAGGATAAATCAGCTTTTAAAGTTCAATAAAAAACCTCAAAAAGCCAAAAACAGTAGTAACTAAAACTTAGCTTTTAAAATTAGATTTCTAGCTTATAGTATTAGTTTTTATCATTTATATTTGTAGCTTATTAATAGAGTAATTAGATTTCAAAAGCTCAGCTTCTGTCATAGCCTATTGAGCTTTTTAGCTTATTTAGATTTTGAGTTTTTAGTGCTTATTTCTAAGTTTGTCATTTAGATGGTTAAATTTAGTTAGCTTATAGTATTTTTAGCTTAAGTAGCTTTTCAAAATTAGTTGCTATACCTCATTAGCTTTCTAGGACAGTTTTTGTTTTCAAATTTGAGCTTAAAATGAGTTGTGTGCAAGCTTATAAGTGAAAATTAGCTTTTTGGAGCTCAAAAGCTCACTTCTTGTAACAGCTCTTTTTAATAAGCTCTTGTTGTTTTAAGCTCTTTTGAAAAACATTTTCTAGTAGAATTTAAGTCAAGTTTTTAGGAAAACCAAGTCTCACCTTCTGAAGTGCTTATTTTTAAGTTTAAAGTAGCTATTAGGGCCTGTTTGGTTTTTGAATTTGCATAAGTGCTTATTTAGTTTTTTTAGCTTATCCCTTGCTTATTTTTAATTCTATTTAGTTCAGTAACTTAGGTTTAGCTTAATAAATCTTATAGCTTAATTAGTTTAAGAAAAAATAAAAAAAATAAGTTGTTAAGTAGTTGCTGTTAGTTTATAAGCTGTTTAAACAACTTATTTAGTGCTTTTTATAAAAAGTTTCTTTTATTAAAAATGCTTATTTTCAAGTGCTAAACAATTTTTGTTTTTTAAGTTTAAAAAAAAGGGGAAGTGGAAGTCGGGGGTGAGCAAGACTCGAACCCTCGACCTCAACACCTCAACCCTTTTATAAACACACACACCACACTCACTACCGCTGTGCCCTTGGGTCTTTTTTATAAGACTCTTGCACAATCTATTTCTTATACTCATTTTCCCCTTATAAGCCTATTAAGCTGTTTAAGCTTATTTCACGGCTTATTTGATAAGCTGTGATCTCGGGCTTATTTTTCCTAGGTTTTAATTAGTATAAGCTATTTTCTGTAATTTTTCTAGAATTTTTATAGTTCGTTTAGTATTTTTTAACATTTATTTTCATTAAAAACTTTAAAAAATCATAAAAAATAGAAAAATAATCAAAAAAATAAAAATCTTTTTTAGAAAATTTTCTTTTATCATAAAGTTCATAGGAAAATTAGTTTTGCTTTCGTAGGGTCTAAATTGCAAAATTTCGTTTTTTAAAGAACGGGATTCGTTCCCGTTCTCGTTTTTCGTGTTTTAACGCTCATTTTAACTCCGTTTTTGTTCTAGTTTTCTTTAAACTTACTTTTTAGTCAAATAGAGTCCATTTAAAAAGAAAAATTTAAGTTAGGATTATTTTTAGTAATTTAGGGTTTTTGACCTCCGTTTAAGAGTCCCGTTTTGCGTTTTTAGTTAAATTTTGGTTTCCCGTTATTTGTCTTTATGCTTAATTGTTAGAATTTGTTAATTTTAATTATTAAAAGTAGATAATCAAATCATCCTTTGTTTCCAATTCAAATCATTGTCCGAACATCAAACGTGGATTCAATTTCACAAATCGTTGGGGAAACGACCCGGGGAATCATACTTCCCGGTTAATATACGTATTATATTATATTATATATATTTTGAAGAATTTCCTTTTTACCTTTGTCCTCAAGGGTAAATTGGTAATTTTCCATCGTATTATATATTATATTTTTTTTAGTGTATAGAATTGCTACAATCAACCATGAAAGTGAAAGTAAGTAACACTAGAGTCAAGCTAGAGACTCGAACAAAAACAAGCGCCTCTCGGAAGGTAACCCGTGTTCTCTTCTTCTTTCTATCTTTCTTAGTAGTAATAATATATTAGTCTAGTAGTAGTATTAGTAATAAATAAGTGGGGTGTTTTATTAGCCTAAGTGTGAGGGTATGCTTCTCTCCTTGTTGTGTTTCATGGATGCTTGTTTTTGCTTGTAGGATTCTCTATGATCGAGAAGACCACCGTGCTTGTTTTCATTCCTCCAATCACTCGGTTTCCAATCATTTTTATGTTTATATCTTGGGAATCCTTAATCCTGATATTTTGCATTTTCCTTTCACACTTGGAATGTTTTGCATTTGCCTTTTTCGTTCCTAAGTGTGGGGGTAAAACCTGACATTTTTGAACATTAAGCCCAATGTTCAGTTCTAAGTGTGGGGGGGATTTCTGCCGAAATATGATCTTACCTATGCCTTGCTGTGTCCCCCGCAACCCCGTTTTAACCAAGTTATAGTTTTATTTGGCAAAAAAAAATCTTTGGCCTGTAGAACATAGGATATTTTGACTTAACCGAGTATTTCACTCTAGCTTTCCCCTTAGCTTTCTAGACTAAGCATTTGCTAAACTATAAAATTTTGCAAAGAACGGAAGATGATAAAGTTGAATATAAGTTAGATGCTAAGCGTGGAGTAGTTGGATCTCTTTAGAGCTCATAGAGGTTAATTGTGGCTTTTTGCTCCCACCAGCTTAATAAACGTTATATAATTGTTAAATAAATAAAGTTACTTTGGTTTTTGCGATTCTTAGTTTAAATCCCTTCGTAGAGATTCCTTCTGGTGAAAGTAAGGTACACATCGAGGTTTTTTTAGTGTTGTGGGGAAATAGGCTACCGGGTCTTGTCGGTTAGGACGCCCGATGTCTCGGTAGTTAAAAGACCACAGGACTTGAAATTTGGCTATAATAATAATAATAATAATAATAATAATAATAATAATAATAATAATAATAATAATAATAATGTGCTAAACCGAAGCCGAAATAAGACCACTGCATCTTGTCGGTTAGGACGCCCGATGTTGGAGTCGTTTAAAGGGTGGAGGTAACAATAATAATAATGTTAATCCGAGACTGATAAAAGTTTGCTGCATCTTGTCGGTTAGGACGCCCGATGTTGCAGCCTTCAAAAAGGTCGAAGAAATTTCTGAGGTCGAAATAAGGCTACTGGCTCTTGTCGGTTAGAACGCTCCATGTGTCAGTTGTTTAAAGGACTGAAGGCTAATATTGTTGCATTATAATAATAATAAAGCCAAATTTTGACTTCGAGGTTATCTAAATAAAGCCTCCGTCTCTGGACTCGTAGTTGAGTTGTTTGGATGAAATAAAAAAGATAACCCCAAAATCATGCGAAATTAGAACCTTAATGTGAACCTTATTCTCACCATATCGTCTCTTTAGGAAAGGATTTCAAACTAATTATGGACTAAACCGAGTTTACTTTATATTAATAAAGATGTAAGTTATTTGTCAACAACAATAATAATAATAATAAAATCCTTAGAGGATTTATGAATAAGGGAGCGAAAAATAACTATGCGTACACAATTAGCATTTATGAGTTGTTTAGTTAATCTTTTAGTTGCTGTGATTTCGTTTTAAAGCTTAGTTTTGGGATTGTGAAAAGTCGAGTATGGACAAAATCACGTTCTTTGAGCCTTTTTAATAATTGTACCTTAGTTTTTATCTATAAATTAATAAGTGGTTAAAACAGGGGCGCTTGCAAATTAAATGATTTTTGAACCTTCTTAATGGACCTTTTTTATTCTTGTCTGATTGTGAGGGGTCATAAGTTAGGGGGGTTAAATTATTTATTTCCGAGCGAGTTTTATCAATATTACGTGTGGGACCAGCAATGGCTTAGTGTGAGGGAATTTGATGTGTCCTAAACCACACATCATTTGTCACCCGAAAAACACTATTAATTGGACTAAAAACATGAAATATGCTTAATATTATTGCAAATATTTTTTATTTGTGTTTTTATGTCTTGTAGGTACTAAGGATTGAAAACAGAGGAAAAACAGGAATTTTCTGGTTCGTTTCGATCAAGAGTGTTTAATATTCAAGATCAAGACAAAGTCATGAAAATTCTCCGAGCATGCCATTGGAAAGAGCACGAGAAAACAAGTCCAACGGTACCTTCGTTGCTTATTGGGCCGGCCCAAAATGAGCCCAAAAAGTAATTAGTAAAATCTAAATTATATAAGGGGTGAGCATGACGTCAGTGTCACTTGAGGGGAAATTAAATCAAATTGTGTCACATGCCAACGCACTTTGCTTGGGAGGGCGAATGAAATGAAGCCACGTGGCGAGGAAATTTGTTACATAATTTTGAATTTAAATGTGCATGAGAAATGGTGGCAGTGTAATAAAAGAAAATGCGTTTTTTATATATGGATAAGATGGACACGTATTTCTCGCTCATTGGTGGATCCGGCTGCACTGACGCATTTCAGTACGATGTGGCAATTTCAATGCCAATGATTGGCTCCAATCATTAGGTCGGTGGACTTAATTTTCATTTCACCCCCTCATCTTGGATTTAAAAGAAGACGCTCCTTTCACTTTTTGGAGGGGATTTAAGGACTTATTTTTCTCTTTTAGCTTATTAATTTAGGAGTAGGTTTAGCTTATTTTTAGTTTTAGGATTATTGTAAAGCTTATTTGCAGCTTATTTCGGATTATGTAACGAGATTTGTTCTAGCTTAATGAAGTTAATGTTTAAAGTGCTTATTCCTTTTGCTTTCTTTAAGAGTGCTTATTGAATTTTAAGTTTTCTTTCTTAGCTTATAATCTAAGCTTAAAAAGATTTGAATCAGCTTCAAAATAGCTTATTTCAGATTCATTTGAGCTTATATCATTTTTCTAATTAGATTCGGTTATAGCTTATTTGTTTGGTGAGATTGTGAATAAGTTTAGTCTTATTTGATTTCGTTGTGGCTTAATATTAGGTTTGCTTATTGTATCTTAATTTAGCTTATTAATCTCAGTTTGCGTATTGATTAATGTTTTAGTATATGCTTATTTGGATTAAGATCTTGTTTAGGTGTAAGTTCTCAATTAGATTATAGTTTAAATTTGCTTTTCTTGTAGTGCTTATTTAGAGTATTATTCTAGTTTTCGCTGCTTATTAGTTCTTTTTTAGCTTATTTCAGTTTTGTGTTATGTTGGTTAGTGTTTATTTAGGTTAGTTTAGATCTAATTCGTGTTTGATAGCTTAATTTGAGTGCTTAATTGATGATTATGTTTTCATTGCTAAATAATTCGTCTTTAGCTAATTCGGTTATTATTAGTCAATCAGTTTTATGATTAGCTAAATGTTGATTCGGTATTATGGTGTCAAGTAGTGCTTATTCGGTGTATGCATAGCTTTTTGTTACTAAATCTATATTGTTTTTGTGGGGCTTAGCTGGGCTTGCACTTGTTTAATTTAGGTCTTCGTTTAGTGTTGAATTGTTGGGCCACATTTAAGTTGATTAGGATTTGTTTAGATTTGTTAGGATTAAATTTTAGGCTTGCATTTGGGTATTAGAATCAACTGTTATATGGTGTTAGAGTACGATAATTTAAAAGATTTTGAATTTACTTAGAAATTCTAGAAAATTCGTACTCAAACACTATATATGCCTAATACTAGTCTACACTACTTATATATACATATTCACATGATTATTAAATTACGGAAAAATGACCTAAAATATGGAAGGGTAAGATATGACATGGTCATATTGTCCGTTCAAGCAGCCTTAGATCATTCCCATAGTCACGTCCACCAACAAAGTTCTCCAAATTACGCATCAAACTCCTTTCAAAGAGCAGCTTATCAATCGCCTTGACCATGATGCGGGACCTTTTCATTTCTAAGTTACTCCAATGTCTTTTTGGCAGGTAATCCATTTCTAAGTTAGAAGTAATATCATGAAGCACACGTCTGACAAATGAGAGCGTCCCGTCGCAGAATTTGTATAGTTCATCTGAGAGCATCAACCTGTTTCTTTTGTACTTGTCTTGATAAATGATTCCTTGAGGGTTTTTGTATGTAGTGTATGGGGTTAGTTTGGAGATGTTAGATCTGGTTGTCTCTGGTCTGGTGATATTAAGTTTCTTCTGATAGCTTTCAACTCCCAGCTGAAGGTCTTGGACACGGTGAAGAATGATAATTTGTCTGGTAAATATTCTTAATGCCACACCTAAGTCGTATCGATCATCCACATCAAGATTGGACAGTTTCTTCTGGACTAAGAGAAGTAGCATATCTTCAATATCACACAGATTAAGTCTTGGGAAGTCGCCTTCCTTGAACTTGTATAGCACATTATCATCTCTTCGAACGACAATCTCTTCCAAATACCCATAATCATACCACCTCATAACTTTAACACTGGTTACCGCAATAATTCTTCTTTTGGAGTAGACATCATGTGGAGATTTCCAGTGGCATGCGTATGCATAGAATCTTTGTCGTTTTGGACCCCAACGATATGTACCCCAGACAACATGTTTGTTGTATGCTACTTTCACTGGACTCCATAATGTTGGAACCATGTCTTCTATGCCTTCAATATTGTCGTACTTAGCAGCCCTGGTTCTTGTTGTAGAAGTCACGTATTTGCTACTTGAACTTCCACCTTTCAGATACTCAAGATCGTTGTTGATGAAGTAATCAGCAGGAACTACTTGACGTCCTCGATCTTCAATCAACGGAAGTGGCTTGTTAAGATCAAACGGATATTCACGCCCTTCTGGATTATGCCAATCAAGTCGATCATTGATAGCTTTGTAATACTCTTCGAAATGATATTCAAGTTCGGCGAAGCTTTTGCATGAGCCCTTGAGCAGATTAAAAGCAGGACCTACTAAAATCTCTTGAGTTAGATTGTTAATTTTAAGACGGTTCATGACATAATCTAAGAAGTCAATAGGAGTGACCATAAGCTCATCGAATGTGTGAGGAGGTTGTCTTGCTTTTGCAATGGTGCTGATCCATTTCTAAGGCGGTCGAGAGTCAATAGATTTTGATGTATTCCAAGCACGATCAGGAGTTGGAGGCTTGTCAGATGTCAAAACCAGTCATTCTTAGGAGCAGCCTCATTATCGGGTTGATCATCTAAATGACCAGACTCATTCCCTTGATCATTTTTCATCTCTATGTATGCAGCTTCAAATTTTGGTTCCTCTACTTGTGTAGATTTACCCAAAGATTTAGGCTGAGATTGGTTGCCTTTGGAAGAACTAGATGACTTTGATTCCTTTGACTTTAAGCCTTTTAATGGTTTAGCATCCTTGCTTGACTTTCTTCTTTTTGTCCCTCGGTCTGATCCAGCGGAGGGGTCTTCATCCTTGTCTTGATCATCTCGTCCTCTTTTCAATGTAACAACATCACCATATGAGGTAATGATGTCCTTGTCCAAGTTGTATGCTTCAACCAATGCATTGTAGAGATTCTTTTAAATGTCTTATCTGTTTACCAAGTTATTAGTCTCCATTTTGTCAATGAGAATCTTTTTCAATTTGAATTCTGACAATGAAGCTGCTATACCGTAAGATGTCTGAGGTTGATTTGTTGATCTAACCAACACTTCAACAACCAGAGATGTTGTTACGTACTTCTCAATTTGTGGCATGACCTTGGAGACTTGAGCTTTCACCTGCTCCTTGATAATTGCCTTAATAGTTGAGTCTACTTGATTAAATAATTCTTGATTCTCAGCTTCAGCTTCTTCTTTGAGCTTGTTTGATTGTAGCCGGATAGCCACATCCACTGCTTCTTTCATCTTGGAAGCAAGGTACTAATCAACAATGCTTGGAATTAAGGAGACAGCTTCAGCAAATTGACTTGTTTGGTTGAACTCGGACAATTTAGTTTCCAAGGCGGTCACCCTTTGTTCAAACCAGAATAGGGATGCAAAGTTAGGAATTTTTGGCAAAGTTATAGTTGTATTAATTGTTGTTGTTATGGAATCTGGTGTTTGTTGTTGAGGAGTTGTTGTAAGATGTGAAGAAGGATTGACGGGAGGAGGTGAAGGAGGAAAGGTTGAGGTGTTCATCAGGCAGGCAATCTCATTCACATCAGGACCGGTGTTATCAAGGTTTAGTAGCTTGCATGTAAAATCAGATGAGACAGAAGAACTTTGCATGGTACCTTCAGTCTTATCATGGACAGTCATAAACGTTATGTGGCCGTCATCTTCTTCTTGTACAAACCCAGACTCGTGAGAAGCATTTTGTAGATCCTCTCTACTTTGTTCAGCATTAGTCATGTCGGTATCCCTGAGTGATGTTTAAATCTCCATACAACTCCTTTGAGACATCATCGTCTTCTTCTTCATACATCTTTTCTTCATCGTCAGATTTGTCCTTCTCTGGAGTAAATACGTACCCCTCATCGTGTTCTTATTCTTTATAGTCTTTCAGAGTGAAAGAAGGATTCTCATCATCATCATCTAAATCAGTCTGTTCACTATCATGTGCATCATTATCACCATCATCATTACTACCATTGTTATCATCATTACCACTGTCATCATCTTCGTCATTGAAATCATCATTTTCATCTTCACTATTACCCCAAGAATCATCATCAATGTCAGAAGAGTCTTCTTTAGACACATCAGGAACCCTTGGTATCACACCAGTTCCTTCACTTGTGTCTTTAGTCTTGCCGGTTTGCTCATCAGGAACCTCTGATTCAAAATTAGCTCCCTCACTTAAGCCGCTAGCCTGAAGCTTGTGAGTTTCTCGCTTGCTTTTTATCAGAGTTTTCTTTAGCTGAGCATCTCCAAGTAGTGCAGCATCAAAAAGTAACTCAATTCTCTTGCCTCTATCAGTTTTAGCTGGTGCAATCTTCTTTGATACTGACTTAGCAAGAGTATCTCTGATGACAACACCGGTTGATGGGACAGTAGTGGCCTTTTTGGCAGGTCTCTTAACTCGCTTACCCTTCTGAGTAGGTTCTTTGGGAGAAGCTGGGAAAATCTTGAGTTTCAGAGAAGCACGATTCTTAAACTTCCTTGCCTTCTTAGGAGGAACTTTCCCAGTAGCATAGTCAAGATATGTCTTGTAAGCTGTAGATAGCTTGATGTTGTCATTTATCATTCCATCAGGAATCAATGCTCCATACTTCTGACAATCTTTTGTTTTGGAAACAAACTTGAGGGCACCTAACAGACTATCATCATGAGCAGTGTGAAGATTTATTTTGTTCCTCATAAAGATGGCATTGTCTTTGGAGATGAAATGATTAATGATGACTTTGGTGAATTTTGGGTAAGGAATGTGCTCTTTTCTTGCTGAACTAATTTCTTTGCTGTCAGCTTGATACATAAAGTCTTCCCAAAGAAGAGCAACATAATCAACATTCTGCTGATTGTACATAGCCCACAAGACCTGGGCTCGTGATTCCCTGAACCTATCAAGTCCTGTTGATTTCCTAGAGATGCACCTGTTAATGACAGCAGCAAATGTCCTCCAAGGCTGGTGCATTTGATCAATTGGAATGGTAGATAACATGTCACACTTGCCAGAGTAACCAAGTTCCTTGATAAATGTGAGTAAATATTCTTCTGAAGGAAGTTCCACAAATCTTGGTCAGGGAGTCGGGGACAGATTTGAAGAATCTCACAAAATACTTCAGTGTCAACTCGGCACTTTTTCTTATTCAGCTTGAAGTTTTAAGCATCTGTTTTTCCAATCTTCTTGAAGGTATTCCAAAATTGATGCATGTAGATTTCAGGGACTTCAGCAGTGATCTGGAAAGTGGGATAGCAAGAAGATAGCTTGAGAGATTCCAATGTAACTTGTATGTTTCTTCTTCTGTGGCTTGGTGACAATTCTAGCATTGCATCTTTCAATCTTTAGCCTCTTCTCAGGAGCAACCAAAGAATTGTCAAGAGCAGCTTGTTGAGATGCAATAGGATTCATGTTTCTGCTAAGAAGATTCAACTACAATTCATATGCGAAACAATTTATAAACATTAGATAGGCATACATAGCTACACATTATCAGGCATTTAATAGCAGGACACAAACCAGAAGGAAAACTTAAGGTCAACAAGCTAACTTTAGGTCATTCATAGTCAATTTGGAAACTTATATGTGATATAAGAAAGGTTTCAATTCTAAAATGAGTTAACAAGTTAAAACCTTTAGGAAAGAAATCTATTTTATACCACATGTATAAATCGCCGCCTTGAATAGTGTATAAATCACCATCTAACCTTTAAGTATAAATTGTCGTCTATCCTTTAAGTATAAATCGCCGTCTAATATTTAGTGCATAAATCATCGTCTAACCTTTAGGAATAAATCGCCGTCTATATCCTAGGTATAAATCTCTGTCTATCCTTTAGGTATAAATCGCCGTCTATTAGCCTATGTATAAATTGCCGTCTATTAGGATGTGTATACATCTCTGTCTATTAGCTCGTGTATAAATCACCGTCTATTTGGATGTGTATAAATCTCCGTCTATAGGCAGACACATATAAAACGTCGTCTATAATTTTGAATTTTCACCCATCTAAAAATTTTGGCACTTATACAACCCTAACATGTATGAATTGCTTAAATGAATGCATCCTAGCAAGTATAACACAAGTCTTCCAAAAAAAATTCATTCATAGGCAAGAAAATGAGTATTGTGACACTCGTTTGAATCAAATATACAAAATTAACATTCAAGAGATGGATTTTCTCCTTTATAAGCATCAAGAAAGATTATAAGCACTAATTAATTACAAACCCATCACTTTTAGCAAGTATACCCCATATACCCAAAATATCGAACACAAGAATCACTAGAAACACAAGAAGATGTTATTATTATCAAGAGCATTTACAACCAAGTCTTCTATACCCCTCAATCATCAAAACCCCTAATTAATTTTGGAACTGGCTACAAACTTTCAATTTCGCAACCCTAAAACAATTGATAGTGGAATGAGTTATATTGTATTGTGATACAGGTCCAATCCTTTTGACATAAAGATGTTTATGATGCGGGGAACAAGATTGTAGTTTAGCTTGAAGCTTGAAATGATCTGAGATGCGAGTTATAGAGGGTGACGATTTTTAGGTGTGGGAGAGGAGGGAAAATGTTTGAGTGTGTGTGTGATGTGTTGTAGTGTAGGGTTGTTTTTTTATATGATTCAAGTTTTAAATTTATATTTTGCCGACTCAACTAAAAACAACACTTTAACGGGCAGTGTACCTGATCGGTAGTAGTTTCGTGGTAAGTAGGGTGTCGATCACTACAATTTCTTCATCAGTAGGAAGTGCATCAAAGTCTTGACCCTGTACTCTAGGGCAGATCTTAAAGATATCTCTAAAGATTTCTAGATTGAGTTTGAATCTCTTCCTTTTATCCATTTTGAATCTGTAAAAAGTGTCAAGCTTGTAAACAAAATCCCAGAATTGATGCATGTAGACTTCTAAAACATCTACAATGATGAGAAATGCAGAGAAGCATGGAATGAGAGCAAGATCATCCAGAACGACTTGAAATGTGGGTTCCCTTTGGATCTTTCCAGGATTGAGTCTTCTGTTACATTTCACAATGTCAAGTCTTTTCTCATTGGGAACAAGTTCCAGATCAAGTTTGATTTGTTGAGCAGTAATGGAAGACATGATTCTGCTAAGATTTGTCACATACAGATCATATACAAGCAAATATATATCACTGAAAGACAATCTAGATCATGACTAATGATTATAGATGCAAGACTGATTTACACTAGGAATAATGCACACAAATACTAGGCAAAATATTAACACACATGAGACCAGGAGAAACACATAATCAAACAACACACTAACTATAGGCAACTTATAAAAAACCAAGGCAATCACTAAGGATTTCTAAAGAGAAACTAGACCTAATTTAATCACTAAGTGATAAGTTAAGTCTTAATTAAACTTAGATTAGATTACGAGATTTGATTACCAAGATTACGAGATTAATTCGTCTAGAAAAAAATCATGTATAGTTCGCCTGTATCAAGTGTATAGTTAACCTGTGTTGACCCCAATGTATAGTTCGCCTATACTACCATGTATAAATCGCCTGTATTAAGCCCAGTGTATAGTTCGCCTGTGTATATGTGTATAATTCGCCTACATTATCACTAGTGTATAGTTCGCCTATTAATACATGTATAATTCGCCTGTGTTATCATTTGTGTATAATTCGCCTATGTTAACATGTATAGTTCGCCTGTGTTATCAACTAGTGTATAGTTCGCCTGCATTAACATGTATAGTTCGCCTGTGTAACATATACACCAACATTTTACACCTTTTTCAAGCATTACTATCCAACTTATCATGAACATATAGCATCTAGGGAACATATTAACACATTTAACTCACGAATTAACCACCAAAATCTTGACTTATGACTTGTTCGACCTATAAGAACACCAAAACCTAAAATATTCAAGATTTTAACATATAAGCATGTTTAAGAACACTCAAATGTACACAAACAATCATTATAATAGTTCTAAACCAAAAACCCATGAACTTTTACAAGTCCTTGCCCATTTTACATAAGTTTGACATCAAGAATCAACCAAAAACGTATGAATAAGTTTACCCCGTTAAAAAATGTTATAGGTACAACATATAGACCCTTATAGGACTAAAACCCCTCAATCAATTTAACATTTCATCCATTTTTTAAGATGACAAAAGTTAGGTCGAATTTAGGGTTTTTCAAGCAAAATTCCAAGATTTGGTCTGATATATGGAAGTTTTAACATTAACACAAGTGTACATTAAGATTAAAACGAAGATAGAATGATTTCTTGAAGGTTTAGAAATCAACAATGAAGGTTTAAGGTTTATGTTTGTGTCGCGTAAATGAAAAGGACGAAGGGGATGTTTATGTTTAAATCTTTTTAGGCCTTGGCATAAATGCCCCCTGAGGTTTAATAAGACTTCTAATTTTCTGATAATTTTTCCTAAGGTAAAATTAGGTTCCCAAATGGCAAAACTAGTTCCTAAGGTATAGTTATCAAGAATAAGTCTCACATTTTGCATTATTACCCTTAAAGAATTAAACACATAACAAATAAAGCCCGATTGAGTTAAAAGTAATTAGCTCCCCTTTAAATATTTATCCGATATGTTTAAAATCTTTTTCTGATTATCACGTGATTAATTATGAAGAAGATATTTGACATTTTCTCCCCCTCAAATAATGACCTGTTTTCTATTTAAAGAGTTGTAGTCGTTGTTTGAGTGGTCAAATGTCTTTGAAAATGATTTTTCTGATGAATTCCTGAAGATGATTATATTATTTTTGAAAATCAACACCTAAGAAATAAGATTTCTCTTATTATGACACATAAGCGCACTCACACGTACACTTATGGAATATAGGAAGCACGAGTTGTGATGCAAAGTAATCACAAGCCTTTGCATGGTCAGAAAGTAGACCATGCCCGAGAATAAATTCTCGTTGAGAGGTCAAGTTTTCTTTTTGAAATACTTGCCTTTAAGATGATGACCGGGTTGCTATCCGAAATAATAGCAAGCCATTTTTGACATGTTTTGAAAGCTTTTGAACTTCTGCTCGAACATCATTTACAGCCTCGTATCAATATTGAATGGCATTTCTAAGGTCGTAAATGTTATCGATGTTAGGAACACAAA
>BQNB010049856.1:0-27640 GCA_026074375.1 Tanacetum coccineum
GGTGCATTGCATAAGCCAAAAGGCATGCGACGATAGGCGAACGTTCCGTAAGGACACGTGAATGTTGTTTTTTCTTGATCTTTAGGATCGATGGGAATTTGAAAGTAACCCGAGAAACCATCGAGAAAACAATAGTAATTGTTTCCCGCTAATCTCTCGAGCATTTGATCCATAAAGGGAAGTGGAAAATGGTCTTTACGGGTGGCTTCATTTAACTTACGGTAGTCAATGCACACACGCCACCCCGTAACCAATCGAGTTGGGATCAACTCATTTTCATCATTTTCGACAACGGTAAAACCACCCTTTTTCGGTACGCAATGTACGAGGCTTACCCAAGGACTATCCGAGATCGGGTATGTAACACCCCCATTTTCATAATATAGCAGCGGAAGCTAATCTGGGGTATTACTTCATGAATCACAGACACAATCATAGAAAACGACTCAAAAGAGACGTTTTAAAAGATACGTTATCATTCATTTAAAATCAGAGTTTTACAAAGGCAGGTCCCAAAATCTAGAAACATAAAATATGAATGATAACAGGTTTTAGCCATCTTCAAGTCCATGCCACTCCATGCCATAAGTTGCTCAATTACCTGAGATAAACATGCATAAAAAGGGTCAACACAAAGGTTGAGTGAAATTCATAGGTTTGAAATGTAATAGTTGAATACAGGTTATCATAATGGAAATATTTGCATTGCAGGGACAATTATTATGGAAAACAGTATTATCATGGAGAACAGTTGAATGCAAGTTTAATGGTAAGTGGGTTACGTTGTTCTACACCTGTTATTGGTAATAATTGCAACGAATACAATTATCATGGAAAAATGGTAACATTATTATTGTATCTAAGCTCATGACACTAATACGTTAACAGGGAAGATCACCGTAGTGATATTGGTTAGGGACAGATGTCCCCGTAGAAAAAGTAACTTGCCAAGGTTACCTATTTGGACAAATATAGTACGTTTGGCTACCCCAAGCATGGGTATACAAACGGGAGCCGTCACCCCCAATATATCTATTTATAATATTCGCGTTCACTCGCAATGCAAGTAATTAATGGTTCGTGATATGGAAATAATGGCACTAGAATCTACTTAGGCAATAATATATCTGGATAGCATACATATCTGGATAGCATACATTTAGAAAACACTTGTATTCATGGTTTATAGCAGGTATCACAGGTTTATAAAGTATTCAAAAGATTGAAATGTGGGGTTATGAATTCATTAAGTCTTTGAAAAGTAATCACATTGTTATAAGATAAACGAGTATGTAAAAGAGTTTGTAAATAAGCATGTATCCCCCTCGCGGGTTTATAAAACATTAAAGAGATTGAAAAGCGAGGCTATGAACTCACTAAGTCTTTGAAAAGTAATCACATTGTTATAAGATAAACGAGTATGTAAAAGAGTTTGTAAACAAGCATGTATCCCCCTCGCGGGTTTATAAAACATTAAAGAGATTGAAAAGCGAGGCTATGAACTCACTAAGTCTTTGAAAAGTAATCACATTGTTATAAGATAAACGAGTATGTAAAAGAGTTTGTAAATAAGCATGTATCCCCCTCGCGGGTTTATGAAAACATTAAAGAGATTGAAAAGCGAGGCTATGAACTCACCTTAACAGGGAAATCTGATTAACGGCAAAAGTATATCAAAGGAAAGGCGTCTGTATGGTAGTACGACGTTATCTACTCGGGCGGAAAGTATATCAACTTGAAAGAAAGCAGCTTCGTCAGGTAACCTAGGATAATATGTCGAGTCTTAGGCAGATTGTACTTTAGAACTTTGATTCTAAGACTTTAATATTGTTATAAGTTTGATTGGAGAGTTTGGAATTATTGTATCACCGTTCGGGCCATCATAATTCAGAGGTCATTCAGTAAACGTTTGAGGAGCTAGGGCACTTTAAATCGTAAACCCAACAACTCAGTCAGAACGTAATACCAAGATGAAACCCCTTAATATGAAGCTCCCTAGTATTGTGGTACGATATAGATTCGGGACAGGATTTTTAAAAGCACATCGATGATGAATTATATAATAGTTATAACATAATCGGTTTTAAGCGTTTTGCTCAATAACTGGAAATGATAAGCACGTCAAGCGTTAATTAAAGTTATGTCTTATAAGGTTTTGAACACATTTCTACACTTTTTCAAAATGTTACATTTTAGACACTTAAGAATAAAAAATGGCAAAATATACCCTTGAAGTTTGTACTTTTACAAGTTTGGTCCTTCTAGTTTAAAAGATGTACAAAGTAAACCTTGTACTTTGGAAAGTGACATAATAGACCCCTATAGTTATAACTTTGATAAAATGACATTTTTAGCCCTTTTAGTTATAAGTTTCAGAAAGTTATGATATATACCCCTTGCATGGAATACTTTTGCAAAACAAGTCCAAAACGCCATGCAAGCTTATTTTAAGATTCCAAATGATAATTGTAGGTGATAGCTTATTAATATAAGCTAAAATAAGATGTTTTAACGTAACAAAAGTTTATAATAACGATTCATTAAGCTAGAGATCAAAATGGGTCGATTTAGGGTTTTAAAAGGAAAACGCGTAGGTTTTTAATTATAATTCCTTCAAGACTTGATAAAGTGGTTATAATAATATTAGTTTAACTTAACAGAATAGATTATAACAACATTTAACCATTATAACGATTTGATTTAAGAAAAACGCAAAATTAGGGTTTCGGGTGCACGGTTTGGATCACAAAGAGAAAACGCATGGTTTCTGAGTTTTAAAACTTTAACAAGAGTATATTTAGGATTATATGAACATTATAAGAGTGTAGGAGCAGGTATGAAGATAATAGAACATGGGTTTGAGCTTTGAAGATCAACAATGAAGGAAAACAGGTCGAAATGGGTAGAAACGCTTCGTAGCCTAGGTTTTTCTTCTTCGAGGCTTCAAGGCTTCAATCTTTCTCTTGATTATTGTTCTTGTGACTTATTAGAGACTTATTTAAGCAGAGATATGTTGCTATGATGGGTTATAGAGGAAGAAGTGGGGGATGAGTTAGAATGAGGGTTATGCGCCCCTATTTATAGTCGAACAACCTTTGCCATTCGGTCTTATAACTAATATCATCGACGTCGAATCGGGTTGATCCAACCGCAAAAATATCACCAAGACATAGGCTAAACAACAATTGTTCTTTCACACTTAATACCCAAGAACTTAATTGATTGCCCAGATCTATGTTTTATAGACTGATCCAATTCTGAACTAGGGCCTAGTTTTGGTTTTCGTCGGTTAGAAACTAGATTTAGGTTTTGTTTGGTTTAAAAGATTTTAATTCATGTATAATGATGTTATAATGATGAAATAGGATTGTAAAGTTGTAAATTAAGTATTTACAACTTATTTGATTAATGGTTTAGGTTTAAAACGGATAAAAACCAAGAAACGGGTTATGGTTTAGAAACTAGCTCGGTTTTGGGTTTCTTGTTTTGATTTCATGGAATCTTTTGAAATGAGAATGAATATGGAATGTAAATGAAGTTCATTACTTGCTTTTAACTTGTACTTAATAGATTGTACGGAATTCCTTAGGAAAACGGAGGTAAAACGGCTATTTTGGATGTCATGCTTAATGACTTGTACATTGAGCTTTTAAGGACTTGTACTTTGACTTGGAGGAAGTTTGTATTTTAAATGATATGTTATATTACTTTTACATATGCTTTTGTAGCTTGCACATTCATTTTAGATGTTAACTTTTCATGGAATTAGGGTTTAGAGGTATACGATAACGGTTTAAAGCCCGTCTTGATATAATGTTGCAAATGGTACATTATATTAGTAATGTACTTTGTAAAAATAATATTATGATATTGACTTGACATGTTATGATGTTTGCTTGACATATATGAAGATATGATTGACATAGGTAGCTCGTCTACTTTAGTTATACAAGTCATATTGCATATTGAGATATTGACAATGCAAGTAATGTAATAAAGCGGAAAATTTCCCCGTATAATTGTGATTATAGTAAAATAGGTTGATTTTTGTATTTGATGAAAATTCTGGGTTGTTATATGTGAAACTTTACTTTGTCGGATCAGAATACCAACTTGCAGATCTCACTACTACACAAGTGGGCTAATGCTACGGTAATAATCCGTTGCAAAGGGCTATTTGCAACGGATACCTACCATAGCGTTAATGCTCCATGGAAATTTATATTGCAACGGATTTCTAACAGGCTTAAAAAAGTTGCAACGATTTTCCAACCAACAAAAATCCGTTCTAATATCGCAACCGATTATGCCAACGGGTCAAAACCACCAACGATTTTGTACGGTGGATATAAATTGCAACAGGATAATATTTCATACAAGTTGCAACGGAATAAATTTGCTACAAAATTGCAACGGTATAAATTTGCAGTAGATTTGCAATGGCATGGATTTTGCAACGAATTCATTTACAAACCGAAATGATTCATTTACAATTCCGCTTGAAAAAATGTGCTTTGATACATATACATAAAACGACATTTATCTGTTCTTTTCCGTAATATACAAATATCTAAATAATTCCGAACGCACAATTGAAACCCGAATTAATAATTAGATGAACTTTCGAATATCATATTACATAGTGTATCAAATCGGACCAAACATACTGTTAAACCAAAAGTATATATTTTACAAACCAAATCCTACCGAATGCACAACTTCTTAACAAAATGTGCATATCCATCGCACTACTTCAAAACAAAATGTGTATTAAATACAAAGTTTACCGTAATAAAAAAAATTAAGTAGCGGAAATGATGAGTAGAAGTTGCTCCTTAATTGTGTCAACCCTCGACTAGTTCTTTCATTTGCTTCTTTCTTCATTTCTTCCTAAAGCTAAAAAACCACAGAAAACTAATTTTATCGTGTGCTAGTAAAATATATGCAGTAGAGCAGAGCATCAGGTAAAAACTGGACTGAAGCTGACCAAAAACCGAAAACCCAAAATTATAGACACTGCGACCGAACCGTTGGCTAGTCGGTCGGGTCGGTCTTTCCTCGGGTCACTTTGTTCAGTCCTCAAGTTTGGACATGGAGGACTGAGCATGAATTTATCCCTTCAGTTTAATCATGAAATGAGTTTTATTTTCATTTCCAACATATTGGGTTAAGAACACCAGTTAAGACCTCTTATATATGAATTTCATACATTTGAACATTCTGTATCACATGTTGAGTGATAAACTTTTGTATATGATTTGCATACATTTTTGCAAGACTTTCATACATTTCATTCACTAATCCTACGACTATCACAGTATAACAGCAAGTATATTTGTTCACTTCAAATTTGGTGTTTAGGCCTTGACATCACACTATCATTGTACCATACTAGCAAGTTTGTTTTTATAGCTTCACATTAATGCCTTAGAACTTCACACTTCACAAGCAGTGGCAAGTAGCAACAAAAAAATAACATCATCAAATATATTAAACTAAATCAGCTAAAAAGTAAAAACTACATGAACCCATCACAAACAACCCCTTTATCAGTAGGAAAATACGAGTTACTCAGACTGTTTATTTTCCAAAGGAGGTGTTTGGATCGGGGTTTCTAAACTAACGCCAAGTTCCTAATTCTAAATTGATTCTTCTTTTTAGATCTAAAATCATTGTAGCATGTTACATATCACAATAATAAACCAGACTACTTTTCTAACACGCAACGAAGCCTTCAAAAACCACTTGGAGTTTTACACACTCATTAAAAAAGGACAGAAATACTCGTTAATATATTTATGTAAAAGAAAACCTTAAAACAAAGCCACACCTGGTCTTTCTACTCTCGTGAAACACAGCCCCATATTGCCTAATGTTCACTAAACCAAAACTGAAGAATCAACCTGATGGAATGTCCAACAGACTTCTCATCATCAAACCTATAAAGAAGAAAAAATGAAACAAGGGTATTAGTATCAGTTAATTCCACTATATACACATAAAATGAATACAAAACATTAGTTTTTAGTTTTTACATCTCTATAATAAAGGTAGGCACGGTACAATAACAAGTACTTCCAATCACAAAGAAGTCGCGGCTTGTAATGTTGTCCAGTTTCGACAACCCTCCCATAAAGACTCGTCTGATGCTTGTAAAAAGTCACATAACCTTGTTGGCTTAGACTGGTGGAGCGGTAGAAAAAAAACATTTACCAATATAAAAAGCAATCTCAGAAAAAGATCCAACAGTTAAGATCTATTTCCTACTACCATCATAAAACATATAACAAAAGTACAAGCACACAATATAACAGAATAAGAGCACAAAATAGATAACAAAAGTATTTGTGAGTTTCAACAATTTGCATACATTTGTGGTTCATAGTCACAATTCTTATTAGGGCCATGTAATATGAATGTTTTATGCATTTTACATCCACAATTACCTATATAGACAAACACAACTAGCACTCTGCTTGACCAAATCAACCAATTATTCAAGATAAGTGACTTTAACCTATAATACTAATTTTACTCAAATCAAAATGTAATATTTATGCTGAAAGAGACTATATCACAAAAATCAATAGATAGCTGAGAAAGTGTACTCACTATTGAGTCCACAAGCATCAAGAACTGATGTAGTCCTGATTCCTTAAGGGTACAATGACATATTATAAGCTCTATCTCACCCGACATAGTCAACATGTGTTCGACAACTTCATGATTAGAGTAGGCAAAGTCCAAAATAACTCCACACTTCAAACATAATTATAAATCGAATACCCTTGTGTGTCAGTCATCATATACATCCACCCCGATCACTAGTGGCCGTCATAATTACTAAATACGATACCAACTAATCAATTTACACCTAACATAAAGTTTAGGTCAAAAGCTTACTCAAAATTAGCACTTATATTCAAAAACAGATCCAAAATCATCTATTCATAGTCGATTTCAGCCACATGTAGTCAAACATATATAAACCCTAAATCAAAATACCTCAAAATTATAACTAAAAACATCAAAATCATCCATAAAATCAGTTATACATAATCAAAATCAGCCACATATATTTTCCCACACAAAATAGTGGGGGGGGGGGGCAGATTAACTTAAATTGAAAAATTGCTAATATTCGAACATAACTTTAACTAAATATACACAAATTATACAGATAAGAACAAATAGATAAGAGTTTTATCGAGCAAGGGGTTAAATGGCATCTTCAATCGGTGTCGGAGAAGATGGCTATACGATACGTGGTTCTTCGTATGGACGATCGGATAGGATTCTGGTGGTGGCTCGAGATTTGTTAAAAGAAATGAATAGGAGGGAATTGATGGTAAAGTGATGTTCATGTGAGATCTAGATCTATATTCTAATATTTTGACAAACACTAAGCGGGAAATGAAACTGGGACTTGGGCGCTAAATGCAAAACTGAGATTTGGGTGCTAAATGTAGGCGGGAAAATGAAAGCGGCGGATAAAAGAAAAGCGATAAGTGAAAGATACAATTTTATTTTAAATATATTTTTTTTCAACTAGGCTATCATACTTAGGATTGCTATTGGGTCGGGTTATTGGTTTATCAAGTCGGGTTTATTCATGTTTTTAGCTACAAATAAGGGTGAGCATCGGGTCAAACCTAAACCGGACCAAAAAAACCGAATCGGACCGAGACCGTTTTAGCCCAAAACCACGGACCGAGGACCGGACCGAATGTGTTCTTCGGTCTGGGTCTAAGAAGGCATTAGGTCGGTTGTACGTAAAACCAGACCTGACCGACCCGATCGATGACCGAACATGAGGTAAAGTGCGGATCATAAGACCCGAACCGAAATAGTTCGGGCCCTGGTGGGGGAAGGGTGGGGCGGGGATCCGTGGGGGGGGGGGGTGGGGGTGGGGGGGGGGGGGGGAGGGGGGGGGGGGGGGGGGGGGTGTGGGGGGGGGGGGGGGGGGGGGGTAGGGGGGGGGGGGGGGGGGGGGGGAGGGGGGGGGGGGGGTGGGGGGGGGGGGGGGGGTTGGTGGGGGGGGGTCGTCCGAGCCAGTTTCTTGGTTTGATCCGATCCGCGATCCGACATGCTCACCCCTAGCTATAAATATGTAGCTCGCAACCCGACCCTATAAGGTCACCTAGAGGAAACATATCTATGCCTAGTGTGGTTTCTAAAATATTTATCATCGTGGCGATTCTTTGTTTACACTTTTACTTTGCTATTTGCCTCTTTAGACCGTGATATTTGCATCTATTGAATAATGTCGACGCGTCCAATATTCTTTGTGGTTTCTAATCTTTATGTTTAGAATACGTCTTCTCTGTGTTCCATATTGTTTGTTGTGTACGTGTTAGTAGCAACATGTACAACTGCCCAACGGTTTTGTGAACAATTTTGATCATATTCAATATTTTCGCTACCTAACCAATGTATGCATATTTCCTATTTTTATCAAAACATATATTCTATGACATCCTTTGTTTTACTTCCATGTATGAGTATATTCAATTTCTCACTTATTCAAAAGACAAATCGACTTGCCATCTTATTTATTTATCCGATTAGACAATTAAGAATAGTACAACCAGTTTCAACAAATATAGATTAAATACAAATACAAATACAAATCACATTATGTTAAGCAACATGGTCTAACCCATTTTCAACCGATGTTGAGTCCATACAACCCAATAAACTAACTAATAGCGTATAGGAGTTTTAGCCCAAATGGCTAATGCATATACGGCCATAGTCGGCCACTAAGCTAAAGCCCGAATACCTTTTGCCTTGGAAGTTAGTCCCTCAGGCAAGTATTAGACAAAAGCATGACAAGTCTTTCCTGGATAATCAATTCCCACACAACGACTAACATCTCGATTTGTCTTTAGACCGTTATTACACTAGTGCTACGTATAGCTACCTTATTGGCATATAGGTAGTGTGTGGGTATTTTGCTACGACATGCATACCATGCATCATGTGAATATTAATGTATCTAAAAGAGCTAAGGATGTCACACTACGTGTCATTCTTGCTTTCTCCAGAGTATAACCCACGTGGCTAATTCAAAACTGTCATATCACATCCACATATCACAAACAACCATAAATGCCTTACTATAAATACACATGCATTTAATGAGAATGACCAAGTTCATATTCGCAATGTTTTACATACACTAAACCCTAGTCATACGTGAACATTACCCTGACTCAAGATATACACTCTTATGTCAGGGTTCTTACCACTCAAGAGAAACCAAACATACGATTAGTCTCATATTATACCCAAAATTTATACCAATCATTGCTTTACGTAATAACTTAACAACCGGTGAATATTTAATACAAACTCTTTCTTTTTTGGTAAAGGGTTTCTACCCTCGTAAATGGTATATATAATAAATAAGATCAAGCGATATGGCAAAGCACCAAATCGACAATACAAACACACGCACCCTTTGTGCTTCTGACCTTCAAACTTATCCTGCCCATTCTTCAGTCTCAAGTCTTCTAAGTCGTCATTATGTATAAGGAGATCGTATGAGGTTTAGTGAGCTTATTGCCACAACTCACTAAACCCATCGCTTTCTTATTTGGTTCAGAGACTTCATTCACTGAGTACCGCCTCACTGAATGGTTGAGTCTTTCTTCTTATATTCACGTTGAATACTTGAAGACAACTCACTGAATGACTACTCATTCAGTGACATGAGTAATGTTTAAAGATTAGCTAACACTTAAGATATTTTCTATTCAAATCCTTAGTGAAAGATCATTGAGCACCGAATTGGCACAACGTTGCATAACCGTACCATTTATTTTAAAATTGATAACAAAAATACCAACAACATATTAAAATAAATAGAAAACAAAAATTTATTGGTTACAGTTGCAAATCCGTAGCAATTATTTCGTAAATTATAAATAAAAATTAAATTATGATCATGTTTCGTTGCCAAACCTTAGCAATTATATAGAAAATTGCAACGATTTGGAACGGAAACAAATAATATTTTATTTTATATTTACTTTAAATATTTTCTTTCTAATACATTAACGATTTGCAATGGAATATTAAAAATAAATTTGAATTTAAAATACCTTAGTTATTCCGTTGCAAATCCGTAACAATTGTTTAAAATTATGCAACGATTTTGCAATGGATGTTAATAATGTTTTATTTTTTATATATTTTTAATACTCCATTGCAAATCCATTACGAATTTCAAATAAACTTGACGGATTTGCAACGGAATACTTAAAAATAAGTATAAAATAAATTATTTTAATTTTTGCAACGGATTTGCAACGGGTTTATGTGTCATTGCTAATCCGTTGCAAATATGTTGCATGCCCGTTGCAAATTTGCTACGGAAAATTTCCGTTACAAATTTTCGTAGCATTTGCCCTGTTGTGTAGTAGTGTCTATTTACTAAAGCTCTTCTTAAAGAACGCTTTGAGTATTTGGTTCATCGCATTGGTATGAGATGTATGACTCCAACTCAGTTGGAAAGTCTGACAAAGTCATCTTCTTGAAAACATTATACATAAAAAACATGTAAATAAATTTTCCAAAAACAAAAGAAAAACATTGAAAAAATACAAAATTACAAAAAGATTTGTCATATTTTTCAAAATTAAAAATCAAATACAAAAATAAAAAATAGAAAAGCTCAAAAACATAATTTAAAGATCACATGATCAGATTCATGATTCCAAATTTTTATATATAAAAGCTTTCGATTGGAAAAACAGGATCATAATCTGAGGGAGAGTAATTGAAAATTTTTCATTCATATACATCATTTCATAAATAAAATAAAAATAATAATCTCTCAAATGAACTGACTTTGAAAAACAATATATTTTCAAGGGGGAGTTTTTATTTTAAAAGTTTTAATTTTGAACTTTGAAAAACAAAAATCTTCATTTTTCGGACTAAGTGTTTAGCATGATTTCATTCAAAGGGGGAGTTTTTGATAACATTGGTCAACTTATCATTACTCGAGGGGGAGTTTTTGAAAATTTAAAACAAAATTCGGAAAATAAAAGAGATAACTCGAAAAAAGAAAAAGAAAATACAAGGGCTGAAAGTGTAAGTTTTCAAAACTTATATTCGGTGACTATAAAAGGAGGAAAACTTTTTCTTTTTACTTTTTATTTTTACCGAGCCAACTTACCGAGTTTGTGAAGAAAATCAAAGAAAGATTTCAGAAGCTTATTACAGCGATTACACCTTCTTTTCTTTCTCAAACGTAAGTCAACATGAGTTTTGATTCAGTTTTAAGCTGTTTTGAATTATCGAGTTTAAACTCGGTAAGAATTGGGATTATCGAATTTAAGATTTATCAAGGATGATACTAATCAATGATTATGTGGAAATAAGTGTAAAATAGCTTATAAAAGGTCTACGATCATAAACTCGAAGCTGAATATGAAACTTGGATGTACTATGTGTCGTGTCCAAGTCCTGTACTTATCGTTATTATTGATTTGTTACTAATTTATTGAGGGGATAAAATGTAAATGAATCGAGTTTGATAAAAGAGTCAGCTTAAATCCATTGTCAAACTCAGTAATTGACAAAAAGTCAAACTCGAAATGTCAAAACGTTTTAAATTCTGTAATGTCAAAAAGTCAAAAATCAGTAACAAAGAACTTGTGAATTTTATGTGCTCATAAATTATGCATGCCTTATGACCGATAATGCTCGAATGGTCTGTGGAACAAAAAGATCCAGTCTCTTCAGGTGTTTTGAAAACACATCAAAATGATTTTGTGAAAAATAAATCAAGTTTAAATGAATTCTACAAACTTTGGGTCAAATATGTCTATTCATAATTGTTCAAGTGGTCTAAGCCATGTCCGGTTTCGACCATTTTCTGCAATGAACAGAATGAGGAGTGAGTGACTTAGTGACCATTCAGTTATTGAATTAGATATGTTTGTTTACATTGTTTAGGATTCATGACAAAAAGTGTAAGTGAAAAAGTTTTTATAACTTGAATATGAAAATCCAAGTCTCAATTGTTTAAGTGGTCTAAGTCATGTCCGGTTTCGGCCATTTTCTGCAATGAACAGAATGAGGAGTGAGTGACTTAGTGACCATTCAGTTGTGGATGTGTGATTGAATGATTCTATGTTATCATTTTACGAAAAGTTTTTTCTGAAAAAGTTCTTAAAATCTGTTATTCTCAAAATGGTACTCTTTCATAAAAACGGTTTTAAGAAGATGTATGATCTCTCTTTAATTTTTCATAAAAGTGTCCTGATTAAAATCAAAAGAGAAATATTCATCTTTCTTTAAAGAGTATCATGTCACAAAGAATTTCTTGCGAGGATATTTTAAAACAGACAGAGAGAGTTAAATCCATACGCGAAAAAGCAAATCAAAAGTGTGTTCGAAAAAGAATTGCCAGAACACACAAAAATAATAAATCAAAAGAAAAATTCAAATAAAGCGTATGGCATGTGCTAGAAAAAGCAAGAACGAGCACATGAGAAACAAACTAATCAAAAATATGTTCGAAAAGAATTGCTAGAACATATAAAACAGACAGAGTGGAAAAAGACAAAAATGTCAAATGAATTGTTTGTTACCTAACATCTCCATTTCATTCATTCAGTAATCATCATGGCACAACAACAACATGCAGCTGATGTTTTAAACAAAAGATATGATCTTATGGATGCTACAAGAAGATTGAATTTTGATCAATTGCAAATGTCCACCTGAAATGCAGACTCTACGAATATCATCAGAATCAATCCATTATGATTCATCAATGTAAGCTTCGTCATCATACCATGGATCTAAAGGCAAACAATTTTGCATACTGAAGGAAAGAGCGGATCCAAGTATAGAATCACGTTTATGCTTGAGAAGAAAGAGCTTTCTCTTACACTGGATGACTTCAGAACAATCTTTCACCTACCACAAGCAAATGACAACAATCATGACAGTTTCGTGCCACCACCATCATTTTTAGACATGGTTCCATTCTACAAAAATGAATTGGGATTTACAATGGAGCTGAAGACATCATCAAGCTTTAAGACAACTGGTCTTCTGCAGCCATGGCAAACGTTGTGCAAGATATTTTCCAAATGCTTGACAACACGCGTAACTGGATGGGATCAACCACCGTTGCAGATAATGCAAATGATGTATTGCTTTATCAATAACATTCATGTTGATTATGCGGAGCTACTATGGGAAGGACTTTATTATTCTCTTCATCATCCAACATCTTCGATTCCTTATCCCAGATTTACTAAGATCATCATTAGTCATTACATGACTAATTTTCCTGAGATCTCAAGGCGTGCTAGAGACATATATCACAATCTGAAAGATGATGATATAATGAAAAATATCTTTAATTCAGGAAGACACAAAGACAGAGTTGGAATGAAGATTCCAGACTGGATGATCTTAGACGAAATGAAGCACACAGAGCATTATCGGATGTATGCGGAGGTGTTTGGGATAGATGTTCCTCTGACTCAGTCACAGCCGACTGAGTCTACCCAAGGAACGCATAGGACACCTAGCGCCCCTAGGTCACCTAACCCTAAAGTGGATGCAGGAGAGTCAAGTGCTCCAAAACGATCAACTGTGATTCATTTTCGTAATCCTCAAATGAGATCCACATGTCTTACTTCACCATCTCCAGTGCCAACTGTTGATAAAGCAGATGAGATGATTTTACAAGACACACTACAAGTAAGTCTTGTTGAGAACAAAAGTCGAGAAGAGCAAGAAGCTAGAGAAAATGTAGAACTGGTGAACAAGCACTTGGCATCTGTAGAAATTGAAAAGATGGTGGAAGAATCAGAGAATGTTATTGATGATAGTACAATCCTTAGGAATGATGATCAAAATATTCCCAGGATATTTTTTTCTCTTCATAACTTTATAGACAACGTAAACCGCGAGTCCGTTTATAATTCAGTTACATGGGATTAGTATGAATCCTAAATGATTACAAGTCTTGAATAGGCGGGACTTGTAATAGGAGGATTGATAGGGTTAATCGCAGGTTGACCTCGTTCATAGAGACTTTTACCTTGTTTTTACTCTAACCGCGTACTCATTAATTATCTTGAACCTATGTTGATCTTCGGCCCCCTTGGCCCAAAAAAGTTTTTACTCCCCAGCTTTCAAAGACGAGTTTTTTTTAAATCACATCGTCCCCCATACTCATAGAACACATGCATCCGTCATGTCACCACCTTGAAGGTTATGAGAGTACGCGTAGTGCACCGGGAATTATTAAGTAGGATGATTTATAATTTATTTATTTGAAAGGATTGGGACGCCTCTTCAGTTAAATAAATAAATTATAAATCACCGAACCATAAGTTTACATTTCTTACTTACATAAATTTGGACCTTCTTTATGTAAATAAGAAATTATAAATGTGTGGGCTTAAATGGAACCGATATGACACGAGTATGAAACCTGAAATCTATGATCATCAAATCCGTTAAAAAGGTCTAGAGACACAATCGTGTCGAACTACCACAGTCAGAACTTATGGACCCTCACTTGGAACTACCTTAATCACATCTTAAGTTATTACTTTGCGCTTGTCAATCCTTGCGATTGAAAACAGTCCGTGGAACTAACAGACTTGTTGACATACTTGAGTGAATGGAGTGTAATTCCATCTCAAAACTAACGACTGAGTACCATAATCCCCGTCTATCGCATAACTCTTTACGCACTCCACCCCAATTGTTAAACTTTATTATAGGGATATTGTTTCAGAAATGTCCCGCATTCTCTGCATCCCATTCACAGATTGTAATATATCGTCCGTTATGTTGATGTTTCTTGGTTTTTCAGGAGTGGTCCCAGATTGTACCAAACTTTATCACTAGTGATAAACCTACCTCGAAACAAGATAAGCATATGTCGATATAGCATTCAGTTAAATAGTTTCATTGCAACCAATAGAACACCAATTAAGTCATGAAACTATTTAGTACTGCCAAGTAATTTAATAATCATCGCACATTAACAGATAGCAGAAACGAGACTCTGCCTTAAGACATTTATGACTTTATATAGACATAACCACGCGACTACACTTTCTCCTTTGATGTGTTCTCTATTAAGAGGTTTGCTTCATAAAGCACTTATACCAACAATAAACCTGGTAATGATGTTTCTCTAAGATACATATTCTAATGGATTGGATATCCTGGTCAACCTAGCCGAAATTTATGGATATTAAGAAATGTCGAAACATTATATATTGCTGAATAAAGTTATCAGCGTCATGTTCAAATGGCTTAGTAAATCTTAAGTCTTGTTCCTAGTCACACTAAGCGGATAACACAGATTTAATCTCGGGACGAGATTTCTTTAAGGGGTAGGTACTGTAACATCCGAGAATTTTTGAAATTTTGAATGACGATTTCAATCTTTGACTTTTAGGATCTCGCTTGACTTATAAGAACGATCATCTAAATCACGTTTTCACGACTCGGACTCAAAAGCAATTCGATGTGAAACGACATTCCTGACAACTTTTTAGTTTTGCCCGAGACCTGGAAACGAGCCGAAAAGGGCTAAAACAGCACCGCAAACATTTTTCGAACAATATACAACGCGGACACACAAAAACAATTAAATTTGTTTTTAATTATCAGTAATTATTTAATAAAAATATTAAATAAATTATTCATCATTTTAATGAAAAGCGTTGTGATAACGCAAATGCTCGAGCTTAAATCCATTCTATTTCGGACGAGGCAAAAACCGGTTCGCAAAATGAATAACAGATATTTTATTAAATGTTATAAAATATTTATGAAATATTATCAAGCGAATACTCATTTTTTATCAGAAAAATGATTTGGAAAACAATGGCGTCAAGTTCGAGATTTTGAATCCATCCGTTTAAAAGTCCGCTCAATGAGTCCCGAACCGCTTTTATCAAAAAGTATATGAAAAAGTTACACTTTTTACCCTCAACTTCTAATACTTGTCACATTTATTATAAAGTTTTAATATAAATATAAATTTTTATATTAAATTTCTCATTTTATCATTTTCATATATAAAAATACACACACAACATCATCTTCTTCCTCTCTCTCCCTCCCCACCGCCGGCCACCATCCCCCACCGCCGGCCACCCACCCACAACGCGCCGCCCCGTTTTCCGGCTAACACCATAACAGACTCCTTATTTACCGATCTATCGATCCACCCAACTCACTCTTCTCACGCGCCGCCCACCCCTTCACCACCACACAGCCATCGTTGTCACAACCATCAAAAAGGGAGCGGTGGTTTTCCCGAATATGCATAAAATGGTGCGTTGGTTTTTTTCTGCTTAGGCACTTGAGGGTGCGTTTGGTTGTGTACAACCACTACTAAGGGTGCGTTCGATTTGGGGTTTAACACCACAAAAGGGTGCGTTTTGTTATATGGCAGCAGGGGGGCGGCGTTGGCTTGGGTAACCCTTGGACGAGGGTTCGTTTGGGTGGCAGTCCCACCCACCACAAGGGTGCGTCGGGTTTGAGTCCCAACCGACAAGGGTTCGTTGGTTCGTGGGGTCGGACAGCGGGGGGAAATTTGATGGGTTGGCTGTTGGGACAGAAGGGGGTGTCGTTTGGTTCGTGTAAAAAAACAACCACCGAAGGGTGTGTTTGGTTTTCGGAACTAATCACCCCGAAGGGTGTGCTATGGTTTTATCGGTTATAATTTGACCTAATTTAGGGTGCGATTTGGTAGGCTTGCCAAACAGCCGAGGGGACGAGGGATGCTTGTGTTGGCTGTCGAAACAGCCGGGGTGTCGGGTTAGGCTCGGGGACAGCCGGGTATAGCCATAAGGAGTGCGTTTGGTTTTGTAACATGAAAAAAAGGGTGTGTCCGTTTGGTTAATAAACAAATAAAGTGCGTTTAGCTAAGGGTTTAGCACCGAAGGGTGTTTGGTTTGGTTGGTAAAACAGCCGAGAGGGGTGCGTTTGATTGTGGTGACACCGAAATAAAGTGAGTTTGGTTAATACAAAAATATATAAATTATTTCATTTAATTGATTAACGAATAATATGTGATGGAAAATATCAGAAACTTCCGCGGTCTATTAACAAATGATAAAATATTAAACGAGTTGATGTTAAAGCTATAAGCGATAATTAGATGTATTATAGACGAGAGTTGGACTAAAAACGGACTTTGGCGCGTTTTATAACGAGTAATTAAGAGCAGAAAATAGAACGTAGGATTCGGGGTTTGAGACTTTGAAAAGTGGACTTTAGTTTACAAAATATAACAAAATATATTTTTACGGACATTTTGATATAAAACGGGACTTCTAACTCTCAATAACGAAGAAACTGGATCGAAATCGAAATATACACTTTAGTAGAAAAATAGGTTAATTTTAATAAATATTAAAAATGGCAGATTTATTAAATTAAAATGATTTTGATTACTTCTAAAAAAGTCCATTCAGCCTTCCGGCGAAACACGAAAGTTGTTCATAATAGACAATTTCTTACTTGGCCGCTAGGATTGTCTGTATTTTTCATTTAAAGTTAAGATTAGGCGGTCAAAACTAAAGTCGTTAATAATATATTTCAATTAATAGATTTTTAAGATCAATGTTTGGTTCTTAAAAACAAGGTCTAAAAATAGTACTTTCTTTAAATATTAGAGATAGTTATATTGACGGAAAATAGTATAATACATATAAATACAAGGGTTAAGTTTTAAAGACCGCAAGTGCATTTTCTCATCACATGTATGTATGTATACATATAAACCAATGTATGATTTCGAGGAAAGCGATGTACGCATCGTTGGTCGATTTAATACGTGTATTATAATCGAACGCACAAATTATAGGTCGTGGCCGAGATCGACACAGATTCGGTAGTGATTTATTTGGACTATTTTTGATCGTGTCTTTGATCAAGGGAGTTCATAGTCCCCCCCCCCCCCCCCCCCCCCCTCCGCTTTTCAATCTTTTGAATTTTTAATAACCCGCCAGGGGGGATACAAGCTGTGCTACAAATTCTAATACTTACTCGGTATATCTAATAACAATGTGATTGTTTTAAGGATTTTCTCGTGAGTTTATACCCCATTTTTACTCATTTTACTATATATTTGGGGTGAGAACAGCTTGTTGGCAATGCATTTACATGATTGATTACAAATTGGTTTACCTACATATTTGCATAGCTCGCTTATGGACTCATTATTTGACTTCATTTTTGGTCATAAATACATACTTTACATTTGAAATGATTACGGATTAGCTTAGGCTGATTGAACTGATAACAACAAAATTACTGCCCGGGTGTTCTTGGAGGGGACACCGGTAACGGGAGTACATATTTTTTATTTGTATCACTGCCCGAATTGGGTACATACAAGTCTACGTCACAGCGTCATGAACTGTAAATCACTTGGAGGTGAGCGCGAATGTTATGAAATAAATCTATTCGGGTGTGGATCCCTGTTCGGGTGATTAGCTATCGCCGGTAACGAACATAAATAGCTTATTGTCCCACGGTGAATGATATAAAATAGATCTATTCGGGATTGACAACCCCCGTTCGGGTGACTAGCTATCACTGGGAACGAACGTTATAACATGTCGGATTATAACGTTGGGACTATAGGGCCCCCCGACAAATACATACATTGGAACATTTTGTTCATTAAATTAACCATGCATTCTTTATAAAATCTTTGGGATAATATTGGTACTTTTGGTGACATAAAATGGGTCGTGCATATTTTATAAACATTTTACAAGGTACTGTGATGACATAGTGGATAAATATATTTGTTGAAACTTACATTCATATTTAAAACCTAATCTTAAGACTCACCAACTTTTAATGTTGACACTTTTAAGCATGTTTTTCTCAGGTGAATTAGATTGCTGATTATTTGATGTGCATTGGAGTCTTTACATTCAAGTTTTTCAAGTGGAGTGATGCAATATGGACAAATGTTTAAATTAAATTCAGAATTTTGAATTAATCAACAATGTTTTATTTTTTTCCAAACGACACCTAGAAGGTCGTTCTCTTTTCTATTGCTGTGATTATGAAGTAGCAACCCCAGGTGGGTATTCCGCTGTGTTGTATGATTTTTGGGGGGGTGTTACAAATTCCTTCAAGACTTGATAAAGTTGTTATATTAATATTAGTTAAGCATGTTAAAATGGATTATAACAATATTTAACCATTATAACATTTAGTTTTAAGAAAAACATAAAATTAGGGTTTCGGGTGTACGGTTTTGGATCAAAATGGAAAATGAGTATGAATTGAGTTATAAACTTAACAAAGTAATATTTAGGATCAAATGAAATTATAAGAGTGTAGAGCAGGTAAGAAGATCCAGAACCTGGGTTTGAGCGTATACATGAAAAAAGGTTGAAATCAGGACTTAGCTCATAGCTTAAATAACGACTCCCGGGCTTCTTTTCTTGGTTTCTTTTGCTTCACTTCTATTCTTGAGACTTCTTAGGACCTCTTAGGATCTTATTTGAGCAAAGGATTGCTGCTATTAAGGGTTATAGAGGAGGAAGAGCGGATGGAGTATAAGTAAATGAAGAGTTAGGCACCTATTTATTAGTCGAATGAGTCTTGGTGACCACGGAACTAGAATCTGGTTAGGACATGTATGAGAGCTAGAGGGTGATGTGTAGAAGCTACATGATGAGTTGCTAGGGCTAGAAACTAGCTTAAGGGTGTTGGCTTGTTCCTATGATGCCGCGGCTAAAAGAGAGACAAAGAGAGGTGATGTGGCTCATTTTAAGACCAAGAAAGGGTAGGTATTTTAGGACATATCTTGTACGCAGCTTAGCGATGGAGGTGCTTTGTCATTGAAGGTTCCTGTTTGCAAGAAAAAAAAAAAAAAAAAAAAAACAAAAAACAAAGAAAAGAAAAAAAAAATCAAAAAAAAAAAAAAAAAAAAAAAAAAAAAAAAAAAAAAAAAAAAAAAAAAAAAAAAAAAAAAAAAAAAAAAACAAAAAAAAAAAAAAAAAAAAAATAAAACAAAAAAAAACAACAAAAAAAAAAAAAAAAAAAAAAAAAAAAAAAAAAAAAAAAAAAAAAAAACAAAAAAAACAAAATAAAAAAAAAAAAAAAAAAAATAAAAAAAAAAAAAAAAAAAAAAAAAAAAAAAAAAAAAAAAAAAAAAAAAAAAAAAAACAAAAAAAACTTTCAAAATGGGTCAAATTGCAAGGATTGTGGGTCCCAGGTATATTAGGGCTCGTTTAGGGTTTTTGAGCTTGGATTTCAAGTACATTGATGATATAAGTGTGGATTAATGTTTGTAAGGTTTGTATTAAGGGTTAATAACAAAATTTGATAGGTGGTTTGGGTTTAAAATGGGCGAAAATGAGTAAACGGGTCAAAAGTTCATATTAGGGCACTATTAGGGTTTCTTGGATTTAATTCGCATACATTTGAAGTAAAATGATGAAATGATGATAGAGTATGATTGATAATGTTGTAAATTAAGTTATTACAACTTATTTGAGTAATGGTTTGGGTTTACAATGGATAAAAATCAAGAAACGGGTCATGGTTTAGTATTTTGCTCGGGTTAGGGTTTAGGGTTTTGAATTAGGGTTTTGAGTGTAAAAATATGTGTGAGAGCTTATGAGTAGAATAATTAGGGTTTATACATTGTATATTGAGTGTAGTAGCTTGTACAAAAGTGGTGGTGAAGAAACTAGAATGAAAACGGAGGTAAAACGGCTATTTTGGATGTCATGCTTAATGACTTGTACATTGTGCTTTTAAAGACTTGCACTTTGACTTGGAGGGAGTTTATATTTCAAATGAGATGTTATATTACTTGTACATATGTTTTAGTAACTTGTACATTCACTTTAGATATTAACCTTTCATGGAATTAGGGTTTAGAGGTAAATGATAACGGTTTAAAGCCCGTCTTGATATAACGTTGCAAATGGTACATTATATGAGTAATGTACTTTGTATAAATGATATTAAGATATTGACTTGACATATTATCATGTTTGCTTGACATATATGTAGATAGGATTGTCATAGATAGGTTGTGTGAGCTCGTTTACTTTAGTTATGCAAGTTGCGTTGCATATTGAGATATTGGTAATGTAAGTAATGTAATAAAGAAAAAAATTTCTCCGTACAAATGTGATCATAATAAAATAGGTTGATTTTGCATTGATGAAAATTTCAGGTTGTTATAGGATGGCCCATGATAGGTGGTTGAGGTTGTGGTGAAGATGGTGGTGATAGAGTACCAAGAATGTGATCAAGAGGAGTGACTGGTGATAAAGAAAGAGTGATATCCAAAGAAGGATGACTTTGAAGTGGTTGAGGGTTTGAAGGTCTAGGAGGAACATCCGAGATGTTGTCAATCAAAAGGTTCAAAGGTTGAGGAGAGTTTGGTTCATTAGATGAAGATGGTGAAATGTAAAGTTTTGATTGAAAATACAAAGATGTGTTCTCATGGCTTGATGAGGTTTCATAGGTTGATTGAGTTTTTGATAGTGCATTTGGAGGAGTTGGAGATGAAGAATTTGTGGTATATGAAGGTGTAGTGAGTTTTTCATCATCATTTGTGAGATCAGCAAAGAGTTGTTTTGGGGGTATGATGGCGAGTTTGATTTTCTTAAAGCCATGGGAGGAAGAAGCTTGAGTGGAATCCATGGTAGAAAGGTTTAAAGAAGATGAAGATGATAAGAAGAGTAGGAAGGATGGCTTATTTAATTAAGAAGCATAGGATTGAAGAAGTAAATCATGAGGATTAAGGAAATAGAATCCAAAAGTGATTTAGCAAAATGCAGAAAATATAGTTGTGACTAGTGGAAAGAATAGTCAACAACACAGAAAATCAGGTAATCACAGTAAAAATTCCGTGACTTGATGGCGGTCCCAGATATATTATCGGGCCTCCCCTTATTTATGGGGCCCGTTTTCTGGAGGAATAAAATTTCTCCAGTTTTTCAAATTTTTATAAAATAAGTCCAAAAAAAGTTTTCTAAAGTCACTCATTTTTAGTCAATCCTATATTCACCATGAATCATCTAATACTTAACAATCAAATTCATAAAACTAACCATCCTAAGTTTAATCAAAGAAGCACATATATGCATATTAACTAAGACATAATCATGCATAATATCATATAAGTAATCATAGTGTATCAAGGTGCATGCAAGCAAGGGTTTAGGATGATAAAATAGAGTGATCATCCAAGGCAAGTTATGTTGCCCGTACTACGTACTAAGTTACTATTAAATCGCATAAGTATCTAAGCATAATAAAGTAGTAAGAATAATTAATATTGTCACATAGCAATTTTACAAATTGCTCATTTCTTCATGTTTCTTCACAGGTTTCTGAGGCCTTTCCTGATTGACCTTAATCTACCACGATGCTCATCTCGTATCTGAACTTAACGATTGATGATTTCGGTTTGGCGGGTGTAAAAAGGTTCCATGTTAGGGTCAATGTTGGGTGGGTTTTGAAAGACTCGAGGAACTTTATTTGTTAGTGAATTGACATAACAAATGGGGGAAGGAGTGCTTGCACGCGAGGTCCCTTTGTCATTCCTATCATCATCATCGTTGAGATGAGATAATGATGGTTGATCGAAGGCGGAGGAAGAAGAAGTGGAGTGACGACCTCTTCTCGTGCCATAATCCTTTCTAGTCTTTCGCGCTTGTTGAGCGGTAAGAGGATTCATGACACGATCATACAAGCCATAAGACTTATTAAACAACTCAAGATTCTCACGCATGATGAATTTAAACAAACGGGTTAATACACACCATAGGGTAGAATCAACCTAGATTCTTTAGTGACCCACTCTATTATTTTTGCCATATAAAAGGCAAGGTTGAACTTTTCGGAGTTTGCAACACAATAAAGCATGTAATAAAGACACGCGGGAACATGATCCCAATTACCCCCCAGACAGAAAACATTTTCCCAGATAATTTCTTCCAAAGGCTTCAAGGTAGACACAATTTCGCGAGTGAGAATTTGATGATCTTGAACATCAATTTGTTCCTCATGACGAATGCGAGTAACTTGACCTTCTCGGTCATTTCGAATATACGAAATGATGTCATCAGGAGAAGGAGGGTTGGTTTGATATGGACCATCCACAGGGACACCATATGCCAACTCATCAAGTGACCACTTATCGGTAAAGACGCAAGCTCCCTCACAAGGGATGTCAAAAATTTGAGCAAATTCTTCAAGAGAGTACGAAAAGAATTGATTTTGAATCACAAATTCGATAAACATTTGACCTTCGTCAGAATAATTTATTTGATATTGACTATAAAATTCAAGTATGAAGCGAGGACAAATTTGGTCATTGATTTCAAGAAGACACTCAAACTCAAAAAAACTAAACATAGACCGAACATAGTTTAGATCTGCATAGTCGTCAAAAACCACCCGACCCTTATGAATGTAGCGACTTTCAAGGTTTCTTAGTTTTTCTTTTATAGTGAACGGTATTCATGTGAAATTATAGGAATGTAGTGTCTTGTATTTTTATGGTCTTCGGATGATTTGCGAGGCATGATTACTTAGAGAGAAAGTATGGAAGTCACATTTTATTGTCATTTACTTGTAGTATTGCTTTGACATTATTACTAGTGTGTGCCTAGATGTGACAAATGTGGAGCAACGATTAACTCAACCTTAAAACAAAATCCTAAGAGTTAACCCAAACGCTCCTTAATTTGATTTTGCTCATCTAAACATGTCAAAAAATATATATGAATTATGTATCTAGAATTTTTTTTGTTCATGAGATCATTATGCATGTATATGAATACGTTTTTAGTATGTATTAACGATGCATAACAACAATTTTATTATGTTCCCAACGTGAGTGATTTGACAATGAAATTGGGGTTTTGGTTCGAAATTAATTTTTCGACAAACTTACCAATGAATACAAGTCCTATGTCTATGGGAAACATATTAGTTATACATTATATCCTAGTAGTCCTAATTGTGTAAAATTTGAAAGAAAAATAGAAAATCTCCAATTTCAATTTTTAGTGTACATCATGAACCCTAGACTCAAATTGAAAGAAAATAAATGAAATGAATTACAATTGATGATGTTGATGATGTTAGGAATGATTGTATGTGTTGATTTTATCTTGAATTTAAGTTTCAATAGTTGATTTTGAGTTTTTGGGTTGTTTTGTTCGTTTTCGTCGTTGCAGCAAGAGGAAGGAGGTGTTTGGTTTTGTGTTTAGAAAATTTTGACAAAGTGTAGAAAATATGGTGTCTGCTGGTGGCTGTCCCATATCGATCAGGATGCCGCCCAAACCTGCTTTGGGGCCGCCTGTGATATGGGGGCCGCCCTCAGCGAGGGTTTTTGGACTGAGTTTTGACAAAAATATTACAAAGAGGAGTGACGTTTTAATTTGCATTTCGCGAATTAAAAATGCTTAAAGAACTTCGAATGAAGTATTTAAGTTGTCACGACACAAAATGGAACACGAACTAGAATCGAGACTTTGAAGAAAGAGAAGCGGACTAAGGCTTTGTTTGTTTTTTCCAAATAACTAATTCTAACTTCTTTTCACCACTTATGTCTGCAAGCGGGCCGACGTTTTTTGTTTGTTTTTTTTGCAGAGATAAGTGGTAAAAATCACTTCTAACCTCTTCATAAATTCAGACAAAATATTTCACTTCTTACCCCTTCCTCTCTCTTCTTCCAACATAAACCCTATTACACCCACCTCCCACCACCACCTCATCTCAACTGCCACCACCATCCCATCTGCCGTCGACCACCATCCAAGCCGTTGGCAACCCCCATCCAGCCGCCGACCACCATCATCCCAGCTGACGTCGCCTCCACCATCTGAACCGCCATAAAAGGTAAGGGTTTTTATTTGATTCTTTTTCTTTGTGTTGCTATTTTGATGTTTAATCTTGTGGGTATGTTAAAAATAAGGTTTTGAGGTTGTGGGTATCTTAGAAATTAGATCCTTAGTACCTTATTAATGTTATTTGATGTTTGAATGATATGTTTAGAATGAAATGAGTTGAAGGTGCTATTTAGGTTTGTATGATGCGTAATGAGTTGTGATTAAATGATTTATTTGGTTGGTTTATTTTTCGTAAGTTTTTTTCGCCTTATTATCCGGTTTTAAGTCAAAATAAGCTCATAAGTTAGACAAAATTGGGTTTAAGAAAATTAAACTTGTAATCTCAGAAATAAGCTCAAACAATATTAGGAGGTGTTTATGAGTTATGAGCTTATCAACTTCGCTCAGTCGGCACCCAAAAAGGGTGCAAGAGGTCAGGCTTTCCAATTAGCTCTTAAGCCCGTCAAAGTAGCTAAAACAAACACCCCCTTAAACTGAAGTGGTGCATAGCGGAGCTGAAATGCTATCTTCTAGGACAAGAAAGTTAGAAAGTTGTTTAGCAAGGTTTAACCATGATCAGTATAATGCATATCTTTTCATATGTGATGCTTAGAAAGATTGGGTCATTTTACCTTCGTGAAATGCCCCTTTTCTCCTACGTGCAAATCTTTAAGAGTCTATGATGTTGATGAAGCTAAATCTGACCTTTTCGGCACTAGTCTTCCTCGAACTCCACCAGGCCATGAACCGATAAGTAGTACTATTGCAAGAAAGATAAAAACCATTGCTTTAGAGTTAGAGTGATTGATAATTTGATATTGATAGTGTATCAAGGACACAAATTTTGAGGTTCACTTCCCTTTTATATGTGAGTGTGGTGTTTGTGTTCTTGTGGATGGGATCTTTGACTGATAATTTTAAGATTTGTTGGGATCTTTGACTGATATTATTTCGTATTCTTTTTATTGCACACTCATATAGGGGGCTTATGCCCAAGGTTCACATGTAGAATGCTACGTAAGGTATTGCTAATGGACAATATCATCTGCCTCCAAAGTCACTTTTTATTAAGATAGTTATGGTATATAGGAGATGATAAGAGCATTATCTAAGAAATGTGGAATTAGATCCTGAGTTATCTTTAGAGGATTGTCTAGAAGGGTGCTTCTAGGTTCCATAATACGTATATTATAAAGTTATGTTGAGGCTGGTTATCATTTCAGTACATACATATATCTATAGTTGGTTTCATGGAAAACTATAGTAGCCATCAAAAAAAGGAAGCATATCTCACCTTAGTACATATAGATGGTGACTATTAGGCTGTTTTGTGGCTTTAGAGAGAGTAATTGTAATGGAAATACCTTTTTGGTGAAGGTACTTGTGCTCTATGCCGCTAGGGTATGTATAGAGTGATACAATTTAATTTAATATTTTGGATACCAGTATACCACGCTTTGTAGATTATTGATAAATAATTGGAAAAGGCAAGATATTTCTGATCTATAAACAAAACTTGCAAAATACAAATACTCAAAGTTAAAGAATGTGACAGAGTGGTAGAGACAAAGTGATATTGACACAGATCTTATTCTTTGAAAAATGAGCTAGATTGTAAACCAGATCCTACAACGTCAAAACTATCAATCAAGGCACAACCAAAATAGCTTCTTGTGGATTATTGACACGTGTTCTTTTGCTTTTGCCACCCTATTTCCATTCTACATCAGACCTTAGTTGTAAGGGTAAGAGATTAGAAAAGTTGCCTTTGTTGATTAGGTTCTTTGTTCAAGTAGATCAGTAGATGGAAGGTCCCAAACAACGTAAATTTTGGTCTGATGAAATGATCAAAGTCTTACTAGACAAATGCATTGAAGAGATGAAATCGACGAGTAGGAATGGCACTAGCTTGCATAAGCAGTCTTGGGCTAGGTTAGGCCGAGTATTTAAAGAAAAGTTTAACATCGAATTCAATAAAAAAGATATAAAGAATGGATTTGATAATCTAAAGGCGAAATATGTCGGATGGTTATACTTGAAGAATAAAACTGGAAACCTCTATAATTCGGATACAAAGATGTTTAACCTAACACAAGAAGAATGGGACGACTTTAAGCAGGTGTGAGTGGTACTTTGATATATAACACTTATGTTACGTTTTTCTAAAAAATAACTTATTTAAAAATTCTTTGAAATTTGGGTACAGATTCATAAAAGAGCGGCATCTTTGCAATCAAAACCATTACCTTACTCCGATCTATGTGAAATTGTGTTTCAAAGTATTTCTGCCAATGGTGATGGTCAATGGACCAATACAGAGATTGGGGCGTCTGCGTCTGTGTCTGCGACATCGGTATATGGGCCATCAGCATCTAGGGCATCGACATCTAGAGCATCGGCATCTAGGGCATTGGCATCTGGAGCATCGACTATTAGGGAACGTGTTGGAGCACTTAATATGGATGATGACCCTTTGGTTGATGTGGCTGTTGATGTTGTTAATGATGATGATGACGATGACGATGGAAACTCTAGTGCACAAAAGATCCATGATGAAGTTTGACCTAAGAAAAAAGCAAAGACCTCTTGTGTAACCATAGATGACTTGATGGTTGATATGCAATCTGCGCTAAGACATATAGTTGGAACCACAAATGGGCCAACAACTGAGCAATGTTATGAGAAGCTAAAATTAGCTGGGCTGCGATCGACGGATCCCGTGTCTCTAGCGGCATTTAATATATTTA
>BQNB010049856.1:28446-41826 GCA_026074375.1 Tanacetum coccineum
AATTCCTCGAGAGTGAGAGAGAATGACTTACTTTGTATGACAAAGTTGACCACAAAATGACCTTCGGAGTTATAGTCGAACAACGTGAGTTGACTATAAAACTCAAGAACAAAACGAGGAACAATTTGTTCGTTTATGTTCAACAAACAATCAAAACCAATTGATCCAAACTTAGCATTGATATGACTCATGTTTTCAAAGTTTTGACTCACAACCCTACCCTTATGAAAGTACTGTTTTTTAAGGCTTGCAATGGTGTTTCTTAATGGTCGATTGAATTCATTTGATATGAATGGGATGTAGTTACAGGTCTTTTGGTGATCTAATCCGGTGATTCGAGGCATTATTACCTAGAATAAAAAAATTATGGTCACGTTTTATAGTATTTTACTTGTAACATTTTATTCACAATGTTTCTAGTGTGTGCCTAAATGTGACAAATATGGAGTAACGATTAACTCGACCTAAAAATAAAATCCTAAGAGTTAACCCAAACGCTCCTTAATTTGATTTAGCTCATCCAAACATGTCAAAAAATACATATGAATTATGTATCTCAAATTTTGTTCATGAGATCATTATGCATATGTTTGAAAATATTTTTAAGTTGTATTAACAATGCATAACAATAGTTTTATTTTGTTCCTAACGTGAGTGATTTGAAAGTAAAATTGGGGTTTTTGTTTGAAATTAATTTTTTGACAAATTCACTAGTGTATGTAAATCCTAAGTCTAAGGGAAGCATATTAGTTATACATTATATCATAGTAATCCTAATTGTACAAAATTGAAAGAAAATTGGAAAATCTACAATTTCAATTTTTTGTGTTCATCATGAACCCTAGACTCAAATTGAAACAAAATAGATGAAATGACTTACAATTAATGATGTTTATGATGTTAGGAATGATTGTTTGTGTTGATTCTATCTTTAATTGAATTTTTAATGGTTGATTTTGAGTTTTGGGTTGTTTTGGTTCGTGTTTGTCGCACCAGCAGGAGGAAGGGGGTGTTTGTTTTTGAGTTTTGAATTTTTTTTACTAAGTATAGATTTTTGGTGTCTGGTGGTGGCGGTCCCATATCGATCAGGGTGCCGCCTAAAAAAGGTTGGGGGCCGCCTGAGATATGGGGGCCGCTCGTATTATATAATTTTTGGACTTTTAAATTTTAACACGAATTTACTAGGAAGAATGACTAATTAATTTGCAATTCGCGAATTAAAAATATCTAACTAGCTTCGGATGAAGCAGTTAAATTGTCACGACGCAGAATGGAACGTGGACTAGAATCGAGACAGAAGAAAGAGAAGCGAACTAATACGATTTATGGAATGTGTTCCATCATTCCTAAACCAAGACGTAGATAGTTAAACGATTCAAGTTTAAGGGGTTTTGTAAGAATGTCGGCGATGTTGTCGACGGACGGTACTTTTTCGATTAAGATATGTCCTTTCTAGACGTTATCACGAAGAAAGTGGTGACGAATTTCAATGTGTTTGGTTCGAGAATGTTGCACTGGGTTTTTGCTAAGGTCAATCGCGCCTTTATTGCCAAACATGATCAGGACGTCGTCGAGTCAAACGTCATAGTCGATAAGAGCTTGTTTCATCCATAGTTCTTGTTGACATGCCTTCCGGGTTAGTATTCGGGCTTTGGTTAGGGATATAGCAAGATCGGGGTTTGTTTCTTCGAGAACAAGATGTCAAACCAACATCCTCCGACGTACATTGACGCTGGAGCTCTTTTGTTACATAATCTCCAGCATGTTTCAGAGTCGGCAGATACTACTTTATTTCTATGATGGTCCCCTTAGGATACCATAATCCTAAGTTCGTAGTGCCTTTAATGTATCAGAAGATACGCTTAACCGCTTCAAGGTGAGAGGTTTTAGGAGCCTCTTGGTAGCGAGCACAAATGCAGACACTAAACATGATATCGGGCCTACTTGCCGTTAGGTATAATAAACTACCTATCATGCCTCGATACTTGATACTATCTACCGACTCACGTTCTTCATCTTTTATGAGTTTAGTATCAGAGGACATGGGGGTTTTCATTGCTTTAGATTCTTTTAAGCCAAATTTCTTAAGAATTTCTTTAATATATTTAGATTGATTAAAGAAAATACCATCTTTCATTTGTTTTATTTGTAATCCAAGGAAGAAGTTAAATTCACCCATCATGCTCATCTCAAACTCGTCATGCATGATTTTGGAAAATTCATCACACATGACTTGACAAGTCGAGCCGAATATAATGTCATTGACATATATTTGAACGATGATGAGGTTTGAACTTTTCTTCTTGGTAAAAAGAGTGTTATCTACCATTCCCATTTTGTATTCATGTTTAATAAGAAAAGGCTTTTAATCTATCGTACCAAGCTTTGGGTGCTTGTTTAAGACCATATAAAGCTTTCTTAAGTTTATAAACATGATCTGGTTTTTCAAAGTCAATGAATCCTGGAGGTTGTGCTATGTATACCTCTTCATTGATAAAACCATTCAAGAATGAACTTTTTACATCCATTTGGAATAGCTTAAAATCTAAAGTACAAGCATAGGCTAATAGTATCCTAATTGACTCAAGTCTAGCAACTGGGGCATAAGTTTTATTATAATCGATGCCCTCTTATTGATTATAGCCTTGAGCAACTAACCTAGCCTTATTTCGAGAAACAATATCGTTCTCCTCTAACTTATTTCTAAACACCCACTTAGTTCCTATGATTTTCATATTCCTAGGTTGTAGAACTAACTCCCAAACGTCGTTAGGAATGAATTGATTTAATTCTTCTTGCATATCGACTATCCAACTATCATTCGTTAAGGTTTCATTCACATTCTTAGGTTCTATAGTTGATATAAAACAAAAGAAGTTACTTTGGTTTTAGGGTTGTGATCTAAGGGTTCTTTGGTTAAGGTTTCCTATGATATTTTCTAATGGATGGTTCCTAGATTCCTTAATATTGACTATTTCGTCAACCTCTAAAGTTTCATTATCAATGTCATTTTCTAATTTTTTTCTTTTCGGTAACCTTAATTGCTTCTTCTTCATCTAAGTCATCATCCACCAAGGGTGATATCTTAGAGGGTGGAGGAGTTTCATCGAATGTCACATTGCGTTATTCTTTGACTTTCCTAGTATGTTTATTAAGGATGATGTAGGCTTTACTATTTTGCGAGTAACCTAAAAAGACACCTTTGTATGACTTTGGGTCAAACTTTGTAAGGTAGTCTTTAGTGTTTAAAATGAAGCACTTGCTTCCAAACACTCTAAAGTAATCAAGAGTAGGTTTCCTACCTCTAAAGAGTTCATAAGGTGTTTTTCCTAAGATGGCTCTAATTAGGATTTGGTTGAGCATGTATGTTGAAGTATCTAATGCGTTACACCAAAACTTTTGTGGTAACGATTGCTCATTCAACATAGTCATACTCATTTCTTGAAGTGTCTTATTTTTCCTTTCAACCACGCCATTTGATTAAGGAGTGCGTGGAGCTGAGAAGTTATGTGTAATTCTATTGGTATTACAAAACTCTCTAAATTGCACCTCATTATTAAATTCCCTACCGTGGTCGGTTCTTATTGACACTATTGTACATCCTAATTACGTTTGAATTTTCTTACTAAATATTTCAAATTGATCGAAGGCTTCGGTTTTATCCTTAAGGAATATAGTCCAAGTATACCTAGACTAGTCATCTACTATGACTAAGGTGTAACAGTTTCCTCCATAACTCCGTACGGCAAATGGACTGAAGAGATCCATATAAAGGAGTTCTAAGCATCTAGTCGTTAAGACTATATTCTTAGCCTTGTGACTAGCGTGAGCTTGTTTTCTAATTTTGCAAGCATCACAGAAGTGTTGATCAAACTTAAGCTTAGGTAAGTTTCTAACTAATTCCTTAGATGCTAACGATTGAATGAGACGCATATTTGCGTGACCTAATCTTATATGCCACAACGTAGAGTTTTCATCAATCGTTGCTAGACAAATTTGGTCTTTAGGCTTATTTCCTAATTTCATCAAATATAAGCCTTTCTTCCTAATACCTCTACCTATGACCTTACCATCCTTAGTGATTTCACTATCATGTTCAGAGAAAGTTACTCTACACTTATTATCACGTATTTGTCATATACGTAACAAGTTAAATCTTAAGTTATCTACATGTTCTACATTATCTATTTTGAGATAGTCATTTGAAATCGTACCTTTGCCAATTATGTTACCGCAAAGATTGTTATCAAAAATGATGTTACCTCCGTTGTATGCCTTGTAGCTTGAGAAGAGCTTTCGGTTACCCGTCTTATGTTTAGAGCATCCGCTATCTTTTATCTACTCATTGGGTTCCAAGTCGACTCCAAGGCATATCTATTTATATAAGACAATGACTCAAACATTTGTTCCCTAATATCTCATGGGTCTAAAGTTGTTAGTGCTAAACATCCCTTGCATTTGATGCAATTGGTTAGGATGTGGGAATGGAAGACACATTTCCCATGACATGTAACTTTGACATTAGAAATTGTTCCAAGTTACAGGAAAGCCACGAGGTTGATTTTGTCGACCAACGTTCCTTTTTGGTTGCAGTGTCTTAGGACAATGATAATTATTATTGAATCTTCTAGGTGGTGGAGTTTTTGATCTAAAATTAGGTTTTGAAAATCCAACTCCGGGTTTTAACAATGGCTTATAAAATTGTTTAATTTCATTATCACTAGCAACGGGAACTTTGACATTGTTTACTATTATGTGTTTTGGTCTAGGACCCAAAATAGATTTTTGAAAAGACACACTTTTCTCAGATTCAGGCGTAGCTGCTGGCGGTCCCATAATTATTTTGGGGGCCGCTTGTACAATATAGGGGTCGCCCATATTTATGGACCTCCATCAGAGGACGCTTTTTTATGAGCTTTCACAAATTTTATTTCTTTAGTTCCACTAGATCATGCTTTAAATGAACTAAACCCTAAACCTAATTTTTTACCGGAGGGTTTTTGATTACTTAACATTTCGTTTAGACAATGTGTACTCTTTTCAAATTTATCTAATCTAATGGCTTCCTCTTTGGGTTTTTCATTCTCAATTTTAAGCATGACATTTTACACATTCGAGATCAACTCCATTGTTTTTCTCGAGTGTAGACACTTTTTCTTTTAGAATACTAAGTTCTTTTTCTAGAATATTTCTAGTGGCTTTTAATCTTTTGTTTTTAGTGATTATCTTTAAACTCATTTTGCACAGTTTATCATATTTATTATCTAAAACTAATATCTAAAACTTAAACTCATCTATTGATGTAGTCTCTTTCCATCTCTACGAAAGTAAGAGGATTCAGAACATACCTCACTTGATGCTTGAGCTACAAGACATGTTTTGTCTTTGACCTTCTCATTATCTTCTTCACCGCTATCACTCGCGAGAACCTCGTAGAAAAAAGCCTCTTGGTTCTTGTCTTTCGTGGTTTGACATTCCTCTCCTCATAAGAATGATTTGCGTCATCCGCATGAACGCATTTACTCTATCACCTTTACAGTTACTTATCAACACGGCTTTTTGTAGAACCTTTTTTTATCGTTCGAGGTTGTCTCATTCAAACGAAATCTACCTCTCTCTAAAGAACTACTTGAAGTCTCTAACCACGCCATGGCGTATTCATTTCTCTTTACTATACGCAAAAGTTAAAACACTCCTCCTCACTAGATTCTCTCTTAGCCTTTAAAGCAACAAGATTTTTCTTTCTCTCTCCCTTAGCTTTGACTATTCAGAATCTTTCTTGATGATCATCACGTGAAACTTTGAGACCCAATGAGCTTCATCAAGTGACAGTGATTTAACTCTTTTGACTCTTCCATCCTTTTGACCTTCTTGCTCATCTCTATTTTAGGGAAGGTAGATCCCTAAGAAATCTTCCAAACATAATTCCTTACTAGAATCTAACCTTATCGGAGAGCTTTTAGACTAGTAATAGACAGTAAGAAATCTAGCAACAAAAGTACTATCGATAGTTTCATCTTCAAAAATGACGTATTTGTATTCATATTGTTTGTTATAAAAGGTCGATCTTGTTATCTTTGACTTGTGTTATTACATTGAAATTGAGTTAACAAAGTTATCCAAATTTCTTTCTTTTGCCCGTATTAACACCATAAAACACTTTCTTTTCACTATTCTTCTTCCTTGGTAAAGCATTGTAAATACAACTATTTTAGCTTGTTTATTTTTGCACAAGCTTCTTTCTCTTACATTCACTTCTTAATCTTCTAAAAGGGATCTTCTACCTCAATCTAATTTGGATTTTCCTTGAGACTTTGAGTACAGAATAAGGTTGCGAAATCAACCACCGTTAGTAATAACATGCCAAAGCATCAAGACTCTTTTTGATTTGAACACATGTCCTCGAATCTATTTTTCTCACAATAAATAAAACAATCACTTTAAAAAGTTGTGGTCTTTCTAGCATGGATTGCCCTTCTATGTTATTTTTCTGAATCTAAAGATCGATCCAAGCTTTTAAAATATAATATATTTTAAAAATCTTCACAGTGACTTGGCTCTCATGATTATCAATTTGTGAAAACTCAGAAGGAGGGGTTGAATATTTCTAGATTTGTTTTTTGTTTCTAAAATTTTCCGTTAAATTCATAGATTCCAGGTGTAATGTTTCAACCATCACAAATGAACTCAATTATGATAAATATCTAAACTCAAGTAAAATGACGACTATCACAATAATTATTAAAAATGAGATAAAGGAGACAGGAATAATCCCAAAAAACCAACACACCAAGAATTTATAGTGGTTAGGCTAACGAAGCTCTTCTTCACCCAACTTCCACATCTCTCTGACGTATCCCAGCTGAATATTTCACTATGTGAACAAGCCCCTTTCAGGCTGTATAAAACCGTTTAACTCTAACGTTGCATTACGTTTTTTTTTCCAACACAAGCTAAATTTGTTGTCCTACATCTTAGCTAGAAACCATTCTAAACACCTCACAAACACTATACACGTACAACATCAAACACAGTCAGGTTTTACAACCAATTCCGAATCACACAATTCTACTCTCTCCTATATATTACAATAGAGATTTCGATTCACTATAAGAATACGTAGAAGGTCACAATATATCAACAACAATGACAACCAATTCTTTCTTGGCGATAACGAAGTTCTCCTCTTGCACTTGATAGAGAAGAAGAGATAAGACAGTAAGTATCTTTCAGATTAACTCACTCAACAACACGAAAACAAACCAAACCGGACATGGTTTTAGTAGATCAATAAGAACTCTAGAGAGAAAAAGAAAGTTTTTTCTAGAAGAGAAAAGTTAATCATGGATCTTCTTCAATCATCTGCAACAAGAAAAAGTCTGTTTATTCACTGTCGAATGGAGCAGTATCTTTATAGACGACAAAAATACCTAACTGCCACACACTGCAGGCGATCCTCTCGTGCATACCTCAACCGAATCTCATACTGGGGGCTGCCAGACCTACTATGGGGGCCCTGCCCCAGAACTACGCTCCTAACTTTTTGTCTTTTTTGTGGGGAATGTTCTTATCTGACTTATGGAACCTTCCAATATGGGGGGGGAGGGGGGTAATTGTGAATTTCAAATTTAAGTTTAAATAAAACATTTCTTTTATATAGACAACAAATATTTTGTGAAAATACTTTTGTAGAACATGTGATAATTAAGAGACAAAAATATTTTCTTGATCACTATACAATAGCTTATTGATTTGTTTGATCTATACCTTTAAGTCGACGTTATACTAAACTAGGAATGGATTTTACAATGGAATTTTACGATTAATAATTTGTAAACATTTATTTTTATCGTAAACGTTTTTACATTTTGTTATTATCATAACATTGAGATGTCAAAAAATATAAATAACGTTTTTAGACATTCTTTGTATTAACAGTGTGTGTGTGTGTGTGTGTGTGTGTGTGTGTGTGTGTGTGTGTGTGTGTGTGTGTGTGTGTGTGTGTGTGTTTGTACCCAGTGCAGTTTAGCACGGATTGTGCAGTTTAGCACGATCATGCAGTTTGGCACGAGCCTGAGCAGTTTAGCTCAGAGCTTAATAATATCTCTCTGGTTTGATCCCATAGACAGCCACAAATATCCTAGTCGTGGATACCATGTTATATCTTATGTCGATTATATTCTGCAATTACTTTCTATAAGCCTTGTTTGTATTCTTTGTTTGTTCGAGTGGTGTGTGCATGAGCTATATACCATACAGAGGTGTGTGCAGGTGCGATATACCATAACAAAGTGGTATCAGAGCCACGCCATGATAAACAAAGACAAAAGACGGGAAGTTAAAGATTGACAATATAATGGTTATGATTTCGGTTTCCGTAAGATGTAGATGGAAGACTCTCTATATCAAAAAAAGCTTTAGGAGCCTTTAGCAAAAGCCAAACCTATAGGTATAAAGACTTTGTTATTATTATCTTCATAGCCCTAGAGTTGGTTAAGCACTATTACAGCAGTTAATGGTTCGTGTAGAAATACTAAGCTAACATTCAAAGAAATTTAAGATTTGATTCTTTATTGAAGATATCCATCAGAAGACATCCAGAGAATATACGAATTATTTGTTAAGTGCATAGGACACAAATATAGGGCAGAGGGCATGACAAAGGACAAGAAGTAGAACAGAAACAAGTCAAAATCATGTAAGACAGGAGAGATAAAGTACAGGCAAAATATCACGTGTTGGAATTGCAACCAGAAGGTCCACTTTCAGAATTATTGTTCGAAACTTGTAGCCTCTAGGGATAAGGAGGTTAACTAGGTAGCTAGAGATTCTGATGATGCATTCGTATGTTGCATTGAGAATATGGTTAAGGATCATATTATGGATTCTGATGCATCGTTCCATGCTAACTATTGTAAAGAAGAGTTAGAAAGGTTCAAGCTACGCTCCGGTAAGGTTCGTTTAGCAGATGACAAGACTCTAGACATTGCAGGCATTGGGGATGTTGTCCTCAAAACTTCTTTTGGTACAAGTTGGACTCTGAAAGATGTTACGTACATTCCAAGCCTAAAGAGAAGGTTAATCTTAATTGGGCAGCTTGATGAGGAAGGTTATCACGTAGGCTTCGGAGATCAGCAGTGGAAGGTTACTAAAGGTAGTTTGGTGGTAGCTCATGTGAACAAAAGTGGAAGCTTGTATATGGTTGAGGTAAACCCTGAGGGGATTGGCACAATTATTAATGGTAGTGGCAGTGCAGTTGTGTAACACCAGAGACTTGGTGATATGAGCAGGATTGGTATGAGCATGTTAGCCTCCAAAGGCAATGTTCCATATGTATTAAAGGTAGATATCTACTTCTATAAGCCAGGTGGTTTGGGGAAGCAGAAGAATCTTTCCTTCATAATGTCAGTGAAGATAAGGAAACTACAGAGGTTGGAGAAAGTTCATACAGAAGGCAGTGGCCCTACATTTATTGCATCAATCTGAGGATCCGTACTTATGATACTGGTATCGAAAGACTATTGCAGAGTACGGTACGGTTTAAATGCAACCCTTCAGGTGAAGTGGTGAGTTTTGATAAATGGTGAGTGCTATAGTAGCTGACGATTTATGTTTTTGAGTTCAGAGAAAGGGTTGTGATGCTAAAAATGGTCTCAGAAACACCTCTATAGTTTGGTGTTGCTGAAAGATTAAGCCAAACATTCAGAGTAGAGAGCACGGGGATTCGTGCAGAGGCACTAAAGATGTTATAGGTAGATTCAGTTTTTAGTTTCGGAACTACTTTATCTACCGCTATCACGCTACGTTCGTTAGGGATGTGTATTCCAGTGGAGGATTGACGAGGGGAAGGATTTTGTCTCGGACACTTGAAGGGATGTGGTTGTGATCATTCTTGTTTATTGTGTAAGTTGTTTGCAGAGAAGCCATGAAATGTACATTATAGGCAGTGGCTCAGATGAATGCGTTACAGCTTTTGGGATGCGAAGAGTCACCATAGTTATCCAAAAGCAGAGATATACATTCGGTGGACTGATTTTGTTGCCTGGTCTGCATAAATTATGTTGACATTTATCGAATGCCACTATAGTATGAGTTATGTGGTGTTAGTAGACTTTCCAAAGACATTGTGAGATTGATTGCTATTTTTGAGTGCCATTGTTTGAGTTCTGAAGAGAAAAACTAAGAGCACTATGTGGGAGCTCTAAATAGGTGAGGGGTCGCCACAATAATTAGTGGTGAGCTTTGAGGATAGTGGATGACGCGAGATGATGAAACTACTCTGAAGACGGGGCTTCCTACAAAGTAGGGTTGCTCCTGTGTTCTCCACAGGTACATAGATCCACCCAGAAAGTCTAGGGCTAGGTATGGTACATCTCTTTCTATCATTTCGAGTGGCTTATGAGTTGTGTAAAGGTGTTACAGTGTTGTTGTTGTAGATTGTGTTGATATTGTAAACATGTTTTGGGGTTGGTTGGAGTGGTGGGTTGTGTGGGGGCTAGGTTTTGTCAAATGTATGTTTTATCTATGCTTATTTTGATATAATTTATTGTCTCTATATTAATTGAATTAATTTTTTCTTTATTATTTTTTGGTTGTTTAGGTGGGTTGATGGTCTGGTGGGTTGGATTTTGCGATGGTCTTGTAGAGTGGGGGTATTTGTAGTATTTCTTGTTGTGGGTCTGTGTTTTGGGTTTTGCGTTGTGGGGGGGTTCCTTGTGTATGGTAGGAGCTGTGTGTTCTTTTAGCATGGATTGTTGTTTTTTTATTTGGTCTATTTAATAATTATTGATTACCTTAGTCAGAAACTAATCAGCAAGGAAGATGGCATATCATTCGATTTTGGTTGTTCTAGGTTATAGGTAGAGCATCAAATGGAATGGAAAATGGTTCTAGGATCATCTGGATAGGTACATGGTTTCTCAACAAATAAGGTTAACAAGGTTGATTGGATGTTTCAAGGCTTTAAAGCCATGAATGGCATTAATTGCATTAGGGAAAAAAAGTTAGTTCCACCTTGTGTACACGGCAGCCTTCTTAATGTGGGAGCCCTTGAATGATTCTTCTACACAGCAAAATAATGCAAGGAGTTTTCAGCTAGTAGGCAGGTTGAAAAACTAGTGTGAAGATGGATGGATTTTATACAAGACAATGATTCAAGCTTCGAGGCTTTGGTATATTGAAATTTGACTAGGTTTTATTCAAAAGGATAACGGTACGTGTAATGTGCCATGAACAATTGTTGCTACTCTAAGATTTATGGTTTCATCATGCATTAGACAACTGTTAAATTGTTGCCTGAATGTGGGCGCTGGATCTAATGGCATGAAAGCTCATAAACGCTAAGTGGTAGTTGCCCTGTAGTGTTGGAGATAAAGGATTGATGCTCTAAGAAGCTGGTGCTTGGTTATGTGCTTACTATTAGTATAACAATAGTCGTGTGTGAGTATTAGACTATAGTAGAGTAAACACTATGTTAAATATAAGAGGTCTAGTTTTATGGCAGTTGGATAGCAAGGCTTATAGTTGATATGGTTAAAGAAGTTCTTATAGAAGTTAGAATGTGCTTAGGCAAGAAAGTGTTTAACAATGTGACATATATACCTTTGATTATGGATTTTATCTTGTGAAGAATCTAAGGTGTGCTGTTGGGCAAAATATTGTTTGAATATGCTAAGTAAGGGGTATTATCTTTGTTCGAACTATTCTTGGAAAGAAGTCCCTCCCTTTTGCCGCAATGTTTAACCAGGTTGGTGATGAAAAGAGATAAAGTTGAGTTTGCGCTGCGTATCTGGCCTACGAGTGTAATGCTAACGAGGTTGTGTCTTACAGAGAGAGGTTAGTACCAGTTTAATGATGTTAGTTCAGGATACCTTGTATCGAAACTCTCCTAGCCCTGAGTTTAGTTAGTGCAGCATGTTCCGTATGTTCGATGGTACAGAAAGGTTAGAGCAGTAGCATTGTTTAAAGGAAGGTTATTCCTAGTTTAATGATGTTAGTTCAGAATACCTTGTATCGAAAGTCTGCTAGCCCTGCGTTTGGTTGGTGCAGCGTGTTATGTATGTTTGATGGTACATAAAGGTTAGAGCGGTAGCATTGTTAAAGGGAAGGTGTTCAAAGTTTACAGAGATTACTTGAGACGGAGAGTAGTGAATTGATCATCCTCAAAGTGGGAGATTGTTAAGTTGTGAAGACTGATATAGATCCTGATGTATGTGGCGCAGGTAGTGCAACCCAAGTTAATCCAGATTCAATGATAGCTCAGGTATAGCAGATCACGCCGTTTAGATAGAGTGGGACAGGTGGTCCAGCAACTCTAAAACATGTTGTGTCATGTATCGTTAGAAGATGGTGTTCATGGTTCGTTTTAAGTGAAGTAGGGGGAGTTGGGGGGCCTTATTTGATTTGTCTGGGTTTTGAGGGGAGCGTGATTGTATTGGGTGCAAAACCCAAATCCACCCCACATTCGGGTTTGGAAAAGTAAAATACTGAAGATAGGATTTCCACACTTATTTAAAAAAATACCCCTCTCATTGTAAATTGTAAAAAACTGGGGGAATATCATTTGGGCGTCTTTTGTTTTTTTTTTATCCTCTTGTGGTTGTGTGTTGTTATCGTACCCCATGCCAGTTTTAGCACAGGGGCGTTAACCAGTTTTTTTAGCAAACTGGGATTGTGTAGTTTAAGGCCCACGTTCATGCAGGTTTAGGGATGCTAAGTAAAGCCTCTGATATCACATTTTTTGTTTCTAGTAGTAGTCTTAGATTGTTATTTTATTTTTCTGTCTTATTTCGGGTTTTTGATGTTTTGTTCTGCGGTTGGTGAACTTAGCATGAGCCTGATCATTTTAGCTTAGAGCTTAATAATATCTCTATAGTTTGATCTCGTGGAATGCCATGACTATCCTAGTCGTTGATACTACGTTATATCTTATGTCGATTATATTCTACGTTTACTTTCCTTAAGCCTTGTTTGTATTCTTTGTTTGTTCAAGCGATGTGTGCAGGAGCTATATGCCGTACAGAGGTCTATACAGAGGTTGGTGCAGGTGCGATATACCCTAACAATTGTGTTGATGCATGCTTAGATAGTATTATATGCTTATTTCTATATGTTTTATGCATCTAGGTATATACTTGTCACTAGAATTTATATCTTATTACACACGGCCTTTTGTGTCACAATCCAATAAGTCGTAATAATCACAAAATAGCGTTAATTCTCCTAGAGTCTCCATGTACACACTTCCTTATTCATCATCTCGTTTCCTTCCAAATAATCTACTCTTTTGTCAAAGGATGGTTAGATACAAATCTAATACACCTCTAAGTATGTTTGACAACTTAAATATTTCTTCCGAAATATTCAAGTAATGTTAACTTA
>BQNB010049857.1:0-41825 GCA_026074375.1 Tanacetum coccineum
TCTTTTATTATCTCATACTCTATGCGGCTTTTGATCACCAGGTCGTTCACATACACTTCTAAGTTTCTGCCAATTTGCTTTTGAAATGCTTTGTCTATCAGACACTGGTAATGTGCTTCGGCATTCTTTAAGCCGAAAGGCATTTTAGAATAGCAGAATATCCCTTGGCTTTTAATGAACGTTGTTTTCTCTTCATCCTCCTTGGCCATTTTTATTTGATGATACCCTTTATATGCATCTAGAAAGCACTTGAAGGGGTATCCGCAGAGGGATTCCATCTTCCAGTCTATTTCCGGTAGCGGATAACCGTCTTTAGGGCATGCCTTGTTCAGGTCTTTAAAATCCACGCACATTCTTTAGCTGTCATCATGTTTTTTCACCATTACTGGATTCGATAACCAACTGTGATAATGGACTTCTTTTATTATGCCGGTGTCCACTAGTTTTTCCACCTCCTCTTGTATTGCTTTGTTTCTTTCTGGTGCTTGGCTTCTTTTCTTTTGTCTAATTGGTAGGCATCCTTCGCGTACATTTAGTCTATGTTCCGCTATGTGTCGCGGAACCCCTGTCATATCTGCTAGTTTCCAAGCAAAAACGTCAAGGCTGCATCTAAGTAAATCACACAATGCCTTCCGTCCTTCTTCTATTAGAGTGGAGCCTATTGCAATTGTTTGTTCTGGATATTCTAGATGAATGGCCACTTTGATTCTTTCCTCTGCTGCTTGAATGATATTGAAAGGTTGTGTTCCGGTCCGGAGACCATTGTGCATTCAAGTAGGATTATCCTGCTGATCCAGAGAGTAAGTATCCCTCATGTGACGGGAATAATTTTAGCATTCCGTTGAGGTCTTTCGGTTGACAGGAACCTGCTTGAATTCTTCCTCACTTCTGGCTTTTATGATCCCATTGTACGGGAGCGGTGTCTTACTATCACAAAATTATATCCATGTAGAGGTGAAAATGCTCGAATCTCTATTATTTATCGGCTAGTAATTATTTGTCCAATAGGCACATTATTATTTCTCCACTAAAGCCTCATGAGGGAGTGCGCGCGGTAGCCTAGAAGTATTGGTTTTTACTTCCAGGCGGTGCCTATGAAGCAATGTTCATTATAGTATCTCTGAGGACACAATCCTCTTTCTTCATATATTCGATGTATGAAGTGATCCTCCTATTTGCTCAATGATCTATAGGGGCCTTCCGGCCACTTTCTCCCCTAAGGTGTTAGGAACGAAATTTCTTAACCTGGTGGAGAGGAAGCTTTGTGTAATTTTCTGCCTAGCGACTCTTTGCCATGGCTGGAACCATCAGATTGCCAGGAGGGCTTATCCTTTTCGGATGTTTCCCCCTTCTTTGCTATCTTGGCTGATCTTACGTACCTTGTTTTGGCTCCTGATCATGTACGTACAAACTTTTCCATTCTGATTAAAATCCTCAATTTACACCTTTTAGATGCATGCATCATCAAGTATTATGTCTACTTTCTATTAAATACCCAGAATTGGTGTTGTTTCTTTTGTCACGGGTATCTTTCTTTAAATTATGGTGGTCATGGTGGTGGAGCTTTGAATTTGCCTTTGTATAGAGCCAAGATTTCTTTTGGGGATTTTCTGAGAAGTGTGAATTTGTCACGTCTCCGATCTGATCTCTGCTGAGACCTGAAATCTCCCCTTCTGTCTCAAAAAAAAACAAACAACATTGTTTTTTTTGCCCGTTTTTTTCTCTACTTCCTGTTGCTTTTATGCCGGAAGTACTTTCTTCCGTACTTGATTGGAAGCTGCCACTTATCCCTTGAGGAAAGCTGCGGTTACCCGCATCATTTCATCCACTAACTTTGAGATATTGTCGTGCATACGCTTGATGAGCTCGAGGTTGGTGATTTCGTGCATGAATCCGTAGATTCTCTTTTATTGTTTCTTCTTTTTGAATGCTTTCTGGGCTCCTTTAACATGCCTACTCTCAGCTTTAAATCTTTGCACGAAATCTTCCGTGGATTCCCTTTCTCTCTGCTTGATGTGATGGATTTCTACCGGATCCTTGATACACTTCTTTTGTTGAAGGAAGTTCGCTAAGAATGCCTTTTTCAAATCATCATAGCTAATCATGGGACTCGAAGGGTTTGTAGTCAAACCATACCCTAGCGGACCCAGTGAGTGTAGAATTAAACATGTGGCACCATGTCGGCATTGCCCAGCGTTCCACTTTTGCAGCTGCTTGAAAGATTTTTAAGTGATCTTTTGGATCATCACTTTCGTCATATGTTTTGACATTGTTTGGCATTCGGCTCTTTTTTGGGAGTTCTAAGTAGCGGATATGGGGTGTGAAGGGATCTGTCTCTTTGCATACCCATGGTTGGGAGAGTTCATCTTCTTCAATGCTTAACTTTGCCTTCTTCGACCTTGACTTCCAGTGTCCACCCCTGCTATCTTCGCTTTCGGAGAATGCTTCCGTATCTCGTGATGATGTCCTCTCATGGTAAATTCTTTTTGGAGCGGGATTCATTCTTCTTGAATGATAACTATGGTAACCGCTTTTCGAGTGTGCGGACATACTCTTTCCTTTACCTCCTAGTCTTTTGAAGACTCCTCCATCCCTTTTTCCCTCCAGCCTATGCCTGGGAGATTCTGACCGGTCACGTCTTATCCTGGAGAAGACACTAGGGTTTCGTTCAGGACTTTTGGATACGCTATCGGATCGTCTAGACCTTAGCTTCCTCTTGAGATCTCTTGCGTCTAGAGTCCTAGACTCGGAGTGTTGTAATACTTCTTGAATCTTCGAGTTTTTTTCGGAACATCCTTCAAAATTAAGACGGGCTTTCACTTCTTTCAACTTTTCTTGCTGCATTTTTTCTTGGTGGACTTTTTCAGCTATTATTGATAACAACTGATGATAATACTTGTCATAATACTCCCGGAGGGCTGCCTCGGACGCAGGCCTACATGGGTTTTGTGAGGCTTGCTCCTTCCCTTTTCCCACTGTGTTTCGCACGACGGACGTGGGTGGGGTGAGATTGAGCTCTACTTGTTCGCTCATGGTGAGTATTTTAAGAAACGCAATTGTGTACTGGTCTCACGGATGGCGCCAACTTGTTAGTACAAAATATGTCACGGTGAATGAGATGGGCTTGGATCGCTTGTTTAAGGGCTGTGACCTTCATGCTTCTCTTAGCTACGATCGTGCACTAAAGCAAAGTGATTGAGTTGATTATCCTGCACCCAATCCAAGCAAACCGTTAGCCTTACCGTGGGGATGAACCCCACAATTAGACTTCGTCGCGAGAGTAAGAAATCATGTTGTTCGAAGTATGTGTGTGTATTTGGAGGAGTCGGAAAAATTATACCTTTTGGTGTGTTTGAGTTTTTTTTCTCATTCCTCTTTGTACCTTTGTCTTTGTGTCAGATGATCCCTATTTATAGGAATCCTAATAATAGGATTCCTAGTATTTCGCACTACAATTGTTGGACCGTGACAAGTGACCCTTGTCGGATAAGGGTCCGCGGTTATCGTGACCGCGGACGCGGAGTTACCTTCCGTGACCGTTAGTTGATAGCTTGCGGAAGTGACTTGTAGCCGACCCGCGTCCGTCTAATTATGTCCGGGCCGTGGCCAGTATAGTTATAGGCTTTGTTTCAGCCCGTTACACTTATCATTTATTTAGTAATTTATTGGTACGGCCAGGCCCAAAAGTTTTTCATACCCATTATTCGTCTTCACATATGCATGACACTCTTGTAGTTACCAACTTTAGTTGACATATTCTAATTTTCTTTATCATATTACATAAACATTTTAAGCAATCAGTGTTTAGAAAGTCTAAGATTCGTGATGGTTGTACTCACCTAATTGTCGAAGCTTTATTTTGTCCTACATGGAAATTTACAGTTAAAAAAAGGTCAACTAAACTAAAAATAGACTGAGTCAACGGTTTCGAGTCTACTCTTTTAAATTTAAAATATATTTCGTCTTCCAATTCCATGCCTTGCTAGAATAGTATCATTGGTTGATATTATATATATTATTATTAGTGTGTATATTTGTGTATAAATTGCTTCAACAATGCAATAGATAGTAACGTTGATAGGTTATCATTGGAGCTTTTAGTTCAAGTTTTTGAAAAGGGTATGACTTATTTATTTATTAATGTTGCTGATTATGCATTTTGTCATGATGTCATTTCAATGGTTGTCTTGAAGACGTATATGTAAAATATGGTGATTCATTTGTTTTGCTTGTAATAATGTGGTTGATTCTATGTATATGAATGTGTTGCGCCGAGCCATTAGGTATTATATCTTTATCGTTTCAGAGTTTGTTCAAGCTTTGTTTCTCTTGAACTCCTTTTTAGTAGTATACGAGTAGAGGATTTGTTTTTCGTATTTAACTTGTGGAGGCTGTTTCTTCTAATGAATCAATTAACACATATATGTTAATCCATCATGAAACATATATGCTAACATGTAAAACGTAGGTTGAAGTTGAAACTTGCATGTCATCTTTTGACGATAGAGTACAGGAATATACTGGAAAAAGTTGTGAATTTGATTCATTAACATATGGAATTCTGTGAACTGCGCTAAATGATTCATTTTTTCATATATTTATGCTAGCTTAATATTATTGTCTTGATAATCTATTGAATGTGTGTTTCAAACACGGTTACCTGAGATGGCGTTGATTAGTTTTTAGTGTTTGAGTGATCTGTTTCCTCTTATGGTTATCTATCTATAAATGGGTCAACTAATAAGTTTCTACTTAATTTTGTTTGACGCTAGTTGCAGCAAAAATTTGTTAACAAGGGAAAACTAATAATATTACCTTATCAATTTCTCCGGTAAATATTCAAATTTTGCTAAACAGTCATCAGTGTAACATTTCATTACAGCTAACCAGTTAGAAAAGATACATATTCAAACACTCCTTATCATTCTTAGGAATGCGAGTATTTATATAAAGTATTGACTGTTTCTTTGGCTGAGAAAGTCATCTGATGCATCATAATGGGCAGGTCAAAATGGGTAATATTGGTATATGGTGTAATGGGTCAGTCGGGTTCACATCACTTTCGGTGACTTTCTATATATTTAAATTGTTTCCTTTAAATATATCTTATATATCTATAGAATGACATTATAAAGTGACATGTGTCACCTTTTGATAAAAAAATCATTTTTATTTTCAAATTGAAATATCTTTTCATCAATTTAATTTTATTATGATCTAATTTCATCATATTTTTTAAATTTTTGTGCTCTTTAATTCAACATCTATTTTTATATATTTTTTTGTTTTTTACATTTTTAGTGGGTTTATTTTGTGTTGATTTATATTTTTTTACAACTTTAACCTTAATAAATATAAACTTGATACGTTAAAACTATATACTTTCGGAGAGAGTGTTGTCTTTTTACATGCGAGAATGATAATGTTAATATAGTGTTGCGGAAAAGCTACGAAAAACCCAAACGAACACGTATAACGAACACATACATTCAAAGTGTTGTGAAACAAAATTACTAAGCGGGTAAGAAATTAAGTAAAGAGTTGACTTAGTAAATTTTTTATTGCCGCCGCTATGCGCGGGTAACCAACTAGTTTATCTTAATATTTTAATCCCTGAGGTAAAATATAGGCGAATGGGCCTCTTCATATGCAATTGATGGGATAAACTATTGACTTGATCTCATATATCTCATGCAGTTGTCACATTTAAGGCTTGATTGATGGATGGTACTGAAAAAGATGACATGCCAATGCTATCAGTAAAAGATTGGCCATCTGATAGACACGAGTCTAATAAGAAACGAAGATTCAAAACCGAGAACAGAAGTGTTTCAATATCCATCCCTGTGAGCTCGAGTGAATTAAATTCTCGCGCACCAAATCACATTGGCTTTGCAGGTCCTTTACCGAGTGATAGAATATCCCCCGCAGAGCCTGTGGAACAAGACCAAGGTAAAATTCATAAACATCAAGAAACGGATGATGGCAAAGAAGCAAAAAATGAACATTTATTGAGGTCAGGACAGTTGGGGATATGCAATGATCCCTACTGTACAACATGTCCAACTCCATACAGTTACAAAGGACAGCTGCTGATCTCAAAAGTTTCCCAGGGTCTTGATCACAGTGTATTACACTTATCTTTAGAATAAACTTACTTTCTGATGAAAATTATAATCATGACTAGATCTTGCAAAATGAGGGGCGACATGTCATTGTCATAACCGAATAAAATCAAAACATGTTGCCCAACATGATACTAACACTTTTTATCCAAGAAGTAAATAATGTATCATACTGTCATGCATTATTGCAAATGCTATACTAGTAACATCCTGTTTCTTTTGAAGCTAATTTTTATAATTTACTCTTCTGAGCTGTTTATAATTTAAGATATCCCGAATTCGGCCCCTCGGCTATGTATTGGGTCGCATAGTGTTGATCCCGCTCCTTGATCGATTCTTTATGAAAGTAAGAGTTTGTTAGCCTTGAAAGAATCCCCTAAAATACCAAAGATTGAGGACTTTGTATGTATACCAAAAAGTGTATGCGAATTTACACTTGATTACTTAGAGAGTTTATTAATTGATCGTAAATGACAAAAAACAAACCAATGAACACAAAACTACACTGCTTCAATATGATTGAAAATAATACGAGTACTCTTGAAGTACGTGGGGATACAAACCTTGAGCGTATTATGAAATTTCTCTCTATAAGTGGTCGCTAATCAATTCAAATGTCTATCTATTCTAAAACTTAGGATCTCCTTTTATAGAAATACAAGGAGCCTTTTACAAAGATATCAGCCGCTGGTATTTAGGTTCAGTTACAATTCAAATATAAATATTCCGAAATAATCTCCATGCATTCTTATCTTCAGTTCAGCAGCTTTGACCATTTAGCAGTACTAACTCTTTTCTACTAGCAGTATTAATTAACACTGGCAGTACTAACTTTGTACTGGCAGTACTAACTCCTGTAGTACTGTTGGCCAGTATTTAAGTCATACTGAAGATTTAATTCCTAACAATCCTCCCCTTAAACTTTTGATTGTCCTTCAAATCAGCATGTTTCTTCGGAATAAATTCTTCTATGTAGGCCTTCTTTCTACGCTGATGATTCTTTCAAACAGTTCTGTCCCACTTTTGCACTTGAGCTTTTATAAACTCTGCAGGAGTTCAAATGCCTGTGTGAACTCTCATGATCTACCTACAATTTTCTACTTAAACATCTTTGTTAACATTCCTTGGCTTAATAAAGGATACTTCTACTCTGGTCAATACATATGAATTGTCTAATCCATTTGTCATCAACAAAATATGGATACCCTGATTAAAAATCTCTTAATCTCCAGCTTAAAGAATTATACTCATGTATGATCTCTCCAAATCTTATTATCTCATTCAGGCCATTTCAAAACAAAAGTATGTAGATCTCCCATACAAGATCAAGATCAAATCCTTCTGTCTTGAAAGGTAATTATCTTCTGGATCTAATATGAACAATTCTTCTACTCCATCTATCGAAAATCTTCATGCATTGTCACTCGAGTTACCTTATAATTCTTATGAAACTTTCCATCTCCTTCTGAATACTGATAGTACATGAAAGTCTCTATTCAAAAACACATGTCTTCCAATGACTATAGGAAATATGTAGATACTAGATTCAACCTCTTTAGGGCCTCTTCTTTGGACACTATATCATAAAATCTTTGAGTTCATCTTTCTCAGCATCTTCTTCTAGCTTTTGTCTCTTCCTTGTGCTTTTTCTAGGAATGGACTTCTTTCTCTTTGCTCCAGGTTCTTTAACACCTTCTTTCAACTCTTCTTGTGTATCAATCTCTTCTTCCACAACCTTTTCAGGGATGGATTTTCTTTTGTAGGAGACTTGCTTTTCAGTTCCTAATGTTCTGCATCTATAGGCTCCATATTTTGATTTAAAATCCCACACCTTTTCAACATTGTGTGGCACTAATGTCATTGTAAGACATTCTCTTGAAGTCACTGATCTTGTAGTTCCCTTGATTCTTCAAATATTTGATCATATTTCTTCTTGCTTGGGCAACTGTCTTTGGCTTCATTTTTTTAGTATGATATCTGATGACAGAAGGATCATTCCAATCTATCTTCTTAGCAATCTTAGCTTCATTCATAGCTCTTTTCCTTTCTTCTTCATCCCACTGTCTAGCAATCTCTTCATCTCTAGCAATTTGAGCTCTTTGTCCTAGTTATTTGCTCTTCAGTCTGATTGCTTCAAGCATTAGAATCAACACTTTTGCTCAAGCTATTCTTTGGACTTTCTTCTTAGGCTCTTCCTCTATCATTATGGCTTTTCCTTTATCTTGTCTTGATCTTTTCTCTGCACTCCTTCTTGTATAGATAACAGTTCCTCCAGCAGTACTAAGGGTTACCTCAGCAGGACTAAACTCTTGAACTTCTTCACTAGCAGTACCTTGCTTTGCACCAGCAGTACTAATTTCATCACTTGCTTTCTCACTGCCCTCTTGATCTTGAATGACTTCAGTTGGAGTCACTTCTTGAATAAAGATTTCAGTATCAGTACTTGCTTTTTCTTGAACCCCTTCATCAGAGAACTTCCTCCCTGTTGGAAGAATCATCTGCAAAGGCTTATCTTCTTGAAAGAACCAACACTGGCTTGTCTCCTTGCTTTCCCCAATCTTTATCTGAGACTATTGCTTTATTGACCACTAAGGTATAAGCTTAGTATAAGCTAAACTATAGGTTTTTTCTTTGTCTATCAAGTCAGCCTCAAATAACTTAATCTGTAGACAAGTGTTGTAACTTAATTCTTTCAATTTTGAAGTTTCAAAACTACCCTTCTTCCATCTTTCCATGTGAGTGAAATCATAGAGAGGTGAGTATGGGTTGTAAGGAAGTTGGTGTTGTTCTATTCCAGGTGGTTGTGATGGTTGGTGTGGGTGAAGGTGGTTAGGTGAGGGTAGTTGTAGAGTTGAATGGTTGTGTAGGTTATGGTGTGTAACAGAGGGTTGAGTAGGTGATGTGTATCATGAGCAAGGGTAGGTTCAGGTGAAGTGAAGGTGTAGGGGAAGGTGTAGATAGTGATTCTGGAGGTGAAGGTTGAGGGTGTTGTAACAGCTAAAGATTTTGGGAATACGTAACCTCTTTGTCCTGAAAATCCCTTGGTAGACTCTCTTCATATTACTAAACATTTTCATACTCCCCCCAAGGATGGAATATGATATATTCTTGGGTGTTGTTGTAGGTGGTATTTTGATGATCTAGGCATATCTGATATGAACCTAGGCCTGGTAGATATGCAAGTAACGTATGGGGACATAGAGATTTTAGACATCCATGTCGCTAAAAGATCATCCTAGAAAATTAAACTTCCTATTTGGGACTCATAATCACTATAAGCTGCTGCAATTTTCTGACTAATAATCTGCTCTATCCAAGAAGTCTTTTCGCTTTTGGGTTTAGGCAATGAAGAATATTATGAATAGAAACCTCCATTGAGGTGAAAAGGCACCTTTTGAAAGGTTAACTTATCTGCGTCATATTGATATCCTTATGCGGACCAATTGCTCAAAAGATCTATGTTGTTGGAATAGATGGTAAATACCATCTTGATCAAGCCAACTTTAGAATGTCGCGTATTTAAAGAACCTTCGGTTGGTGGATAGACTGTGTGTGACCTTCAATAGTAGCATTTATCTTGACTTCGCCAATTTTCATCATTAGAAGCTCTCCAGCAGACTACAAAATTGTTGGAGAAAGGAGACACAAACCTCTTGCTTCTTGGTGATGTGCATGTAGAAATGGGACTGTCGAGGTGAGATAATCATTATTATCTGATGAAACCTTGCACTGCCCGTAGATTTTTCCAGAAATGTACATGTTGTGCTTAGTCACAATATTCAACTTGCCATGGGTAAAACTGGTGAGTATAGAGTGGGATTATGGATCACGTGTATGTAAGTATGAAGGTGGAGAAAGTTATTTGCCACTCTAATAGATAATCAGGAGAGATATTTGCTGACCAATATAAAGAAATTTTGAAGTTTCGTGTATAAATCATTGCTTGAATTATATAGTAGATGCACGAAAGTTCCTATGGTCCAAACCCATATTCCCATAGGTATTTGTCGGAATATCTAAACGCTCTACTTATTAACGATAAAAATTGTTAGGCCAGACAGTACTTTCACGGTCATCCAGCGGTATTTAACTTTGGTACCCTTTCCTAGCAGTACTAAAATACGTCTTAGCAGTTATTAACTTCCCACCCATTAAGCAGTACAAATCTCCAAAGGTTTGTAAGACTAAAGTATAACTCACACATCTCTCTTTCTGTTTTTCGTACTACATTTCCATCTCTCAATTCTTTTGGCTCAATTTTCACTTCTGTTATTTTCACACAGCTCTTCTTTCTGTTTTGAGACTCACAATTCTCTCTTTTGTTTTAGTCTACAAATTCACACATAAAGTGTAGTTTTTTGGCAAACTATCCAGCCATAAACAGGATTTGAGGAGTCTTTACAATAGTGTTTGCTTCGACTAGCCATTTGCTTCATTAGTAACATGGTGCATGATAACAATATAGTTTGAGTAAACTGTCAACTATAAGGATTTGTTGAGTCTTTACAATAGCCGTTTGCTTTGATTCTAGCCAATGCTTTCAGTGTAAAACCATGGTGCATTGAGGACCATATAGTTTTGAGTAAACTATCAACTATCAAACGTATTTGAGACCGTCTTTACTTGTAGTGTTTGCTGCTGACTAGTAAATTCTTGATGTCTATTAGAACATGGTGCACTGTATGACCATTTGTTGTGCGGTTGTCTACAACCAACTTCAGAACCACCAGCATGTTACCTCCCCGCAAATAGATACATTATGAGTAACTACTGTCACACTTCATTGTATATCTGAACAAAAGTTAGCTTAAAACAAGAAAAAACATATTAACATGGTTTCTTGCTTTTTAACAGTATTAAGAGTTACTAACAGGATTAACTAGATAATAGAACACTAACAGCATTCAAGTACTAACTATAAAGTAACTGTTTTAACAAAACAACAGTTTTAAATCAATATAACTAGATTAGTTATTTAATTAGAACTAGCTAGTATGCATTTACAAAAAACATAACTAGTACTAACATTTAACAACTTTTACAAAACAAACAAGTGATTTGGGCCTTAGGGTGAGCATTCAATCACTTGAGACCAAGTATTGAAATCTTCCAGCATCAAAACCTTGTAAGGAGATTACAACATTTAAGTTTGAGTGTCATTTTAGCCATTTGAATCAACTTTTTAGCAATTGCAATCTCTTATAAAGTGATAGCCTAATTCTCTTTATGGTTTGTTTTAGAGCTGGTTGTAACATGATTTTCTATAATACAGTTAGTACGTATTGTCAAATGGTAAATAACAATGTTCATAGAATTGTCACCATAAATACAGCAATTGGTTTTGGATCCAGTGAAACCTGTCACAACAACTTGCAGCAGCACCTTACTCAGCACTCAGTTGTAGGAAGTGGCAACTACAGTTTGTTTCTTACATTGCAAGAACTTAACGCTATTTCCCACAAATTGCAACTCCAGTGGTTGACGTCCTATCATAGTGTCGCTCCAGCATAGTCACGTATCAGTGTAACGCAAACTAACTTTAATGAGAATCTTAGTTACCAAAAGACCTAGAGATGGTTTGCCTGTTAATGGTATCTAAGAGTCTTTTGACAGCGTATGAGTGGGAAGTTTTGGGGGGATGGAAGGTGGAAATACTGAACTTTGCACTATGCACATACTGCAACATTATATCTGGTCTTGATGTTGTGAGATACATCAAAGATCCAATCATAGACCTATAAAAGATGTTCATTCAACATCATCAGCGATCTTGCATCTTTAACCAGGGCTTTTCCAAATCTGTGCGGGAGTGGGTAAGGCCATACTTCTCATCTGTGTAGTTGAAACTTCTCAAAAAATTTCTTGGACATATTTATCTTGACTGATAAAGATACCTTTCGTTCTTGTGGACCTTGCAATCCCAAAAAGAAAGTGAGTTCTCCCTTAGAATCATCTGAAACTTATCCTTCATAAGGCTTCTCATACTCATTCACAAAGCTCTTCTTGGTAGATCCAAAATTAATGTCATTCTACCATATAGTTGAACAAGCAGTTTATGCCCCTTTTGATTGTGATGATAAAGTTTAATCAAGCTGTTCCTCTCTTGCAAATCATTGCTCAAAGAAAGTGGCCAATGGGGTCATACCAAGCTTGGGGTGCTTGATTTGAAGTCCATATAGTGCTTTCACCACTTTATAAACTTGATCAGTATGGTCAGGATCTTCAAAACTTGGAGGTTGACTACATTACACTCCTCTTAATTGACAATATAGGAAAGCACTTTTGTCATCCACATTTGGTAGACTTTAAAAACCCATATAAGAAGCATAAGCCAGGAATATTCTTATTGCCTCAATTCTAGCCACTGGAGCAAAAAACTCATCATAGTCAATACCCTCTTCTTGAGTATGTCCTTGGGCAAACAAGTCTTGCTTTGTTCCTGTGACAATTCCACTTTCATCGTTCGTGTTTTTGCTTGACCACTTGTGTACCAATTTAGCCCTATCGACCTTTAGGCAGTTTACAAGAACACATTACATTTTGCAGTTTAATCTGTGGAGTTCTTCTTGCATTGCTTCTACCCATGCGGATCACTAAGAGCTTTAGCAAACTCTCCTTTGTCGTCGTTCTTCTGAGAAAGAAAGCAGACCAAGCAAAAGCATGTATGTAGGTTCCTGTGAGTCTTTCCTTCAATATAGGGCACAAGAGATATACTAGTTTAGAGTAAGAAGTTGTCATCCTCTTGTTTTGAACAGAGACTGCTCATCACCAATCATTGTTCAATTGGTATGATCTTGTGAATCTTGTTATGAGGATGAGTGGAAGAAAATTCATAAGATGGTGAAATGTTCCCCCGAATTCAATTTCTTATCCATACACTTGTGTTGTCTTCAGTTGTAGGAGTGGTCCATCAAGTCTTCAGGAGTTAGCAGTATTAATTTCAGGAACAGCCGTACTAACTTCGTCTTACTTACCACGTATTAACTTTTGGCACTTTGGCAGTATTATCTTGTGATCGATCAGTACCATTATCCTGAAGACTGCAATCATCATGAGTCCCTCTTGTCTTGTATTCGTGCGATCAGCGAACAGATTTGAGTGAAGCACCATCAAACTATGAAGCAGCTTCCAAATTGGCTGACAATACATATCGTGAATCTTGTTGAAGAGGATGTGCTGGACTTAAGAATCTCCGTGTATACCTGCTGACACATTAGAAAGTGACCTGCAACCATTGGTACAAAATTCATTGATTGGGTTAGAGAATCTTGATCATAATCCACTTTGGACATTTCCTTTAACATAGGTTTATTCTCTAAGAACCCAACATGCAAGTTTCTTATATATTTGCTGGTTCTAATGTGCTATACCCTATAAAAGCTTTGCTACTTAGAATACCCACAAGAAACCGTCATCACTTTTTCCATCAAATTGCCAACTTATCTAGGTATGAGAATGTAACATGACATCACACTGGTTTATTGAAGCCTATAGCTGGTTTAATACCCTAAAGATTTCATAAGGAGTCTTGTTCCTATGAGGTTGGACTACTAAGGACCTTATTTTGTACATAACAAGCAGTAGAACAGCTTCTGCCCTATAATGTTGTAGGTAACTGTAGAGTCAGGTAACATGTTTTAGCAGCTCAATGAGAGTCATTTTCTTTCTTTTCAGCTCACCATTTTGCATGAGGTGGCGCTTGTAACGATATTCTCTTTTGAATACTATTTTTCTCTACAGAAACTTCAGCAGCATGGTTTGTAGTCTGTTCTCCATTATCACTTTTGATTATTTTACTTTCTTATCCACTCTAGATTATCTTATCGGTGATTAAAGTGTGTATAGGATGTCCTCTCTTAGGTTCATCCCTCTAGTCTTAAAGAATAAACATAGAAAATTATATATTCATCAATACCCGACAAGCAGTAGTTTTTGAGTGCATTAAACTATCTGGACAAAAGTTTGCACCAAAAAAGATCATGTGTCAGCATTAACTAGGCCTTTGGTAATGGGGACTAAAGGCCTTGTCTTACAGAGACTTTGGTGTTGCTGTCTTTAAGGCAGGCAACACAAGGTTGGTTATTCTTAAATCTTTTTTAAAGGCAAATCTGCTTACAGATTGTCTTTGACAAGTTAATTATGATTTTTAAACTTGTAATGACTAAAGCCTCCTATGCCTAACAGTGATTCCTGCGATGTGTATCCTTTGCAACTAGACAGTTAAACCAGCTTTAGGAACTATGGTTTTTCATATCAAAACTGTAATGTATTCTATTAGGAATTTTAAGAAGTATTGATTTCATCAGAGGCAACTTAAAATTTGGAGATAGAAAGAAATTCCGAGTCAGTTAAAAAAAACATAGATTCTTTTTGTCACAATTTGTAAGACACTTAAAAAGGTGTTGACTTCAACTCTCTGACAACGTATACAATCTTCAAAATCAAGTTTATCAGTTTTAATAGTACCTTTGCTGTGATTCTTTTCTATTTGCTCCTCCACCAAAGTAACATACCTCTATCAAAGTCTTTGAACGATCTGAAAGATGGGCTATGTTTCCAGGACATGTGCCTTGGCATCCACTTATCACAAATCCTTTATCATTTAGTTGTGACTTGCTGCACACAAATCTTATGAAGTTAGTTATCTTTGGGGGGTCCCAAGACATTACTGACTTGGATTGCCTCGTGCATCAGGTAATTTACTTGTTAATGACTAGTGATGCACATTGGTTGGTTAGGTCTCCAAACCAACATGCTGAGGGCTTAACTGCATTAAAATCCCCTTTACCTGACCTCGTTATTTAACATTTGTCTAACGTATTACCAGTATGGCTACCTAGTATTAATATATTTGACCTATTAGACCTTTGTGTTACATGATGTTTTCTTGTAAAGGCCCTCCTTTGATCAGTTGATTGTGCTTGATTTGAAAATATGTCTTTGGTCTAGCTCAAAGAACTGTTGATTTGGGCTTCCTAGTGTGAAGCAGCTATAAGAAGGTCCTAACCGTATTAAAAGCCTGAGCAGTACTAAAGGTTCTGGCAGGGTTAACTAGACCTAAACAATATTGGGGTGTGTGAGTGTGATGATCCTGGATAACTCGCTTATATCGTGTAATAATCCACTTTCCGTATAAAGTATTTCGACCCTTATCAATGCCTGGGTTGCACGAAATCTCTATCGGGATAATATAAGGAGTATATCAATTTATGTTCTAGGCACAAGAATCATAAATCAAGAACAATGAAGGAATTGTATATGTTTTTCGTTATATAAAATGAGACTAATGAATCTGTTTATAAAACAAATTCTAGACGACAGTTAAGCAGTTAAAGTTGGTTAAAATCAACTTTCATAACTGTTTTCAAACAGTTATACGACTAGCAGTATTAACTATTTAGTGCTAGCAGTACTAACTATTTAGTGCTGCTAGTTGAAAACAACCAGTACTAAGTATTAGTGCTAACAGTACTAACTACTTAGTACTGCTAGATATAACAACCAGTACTTAGTGCTAGCAGTACTCACAACTTAGTACTGCTAGTGGAAAACAACCAACTTAGTACTGCCCTTTATAACTCAACTTAGTACTGCTATATTGATCTCTGAATTTTGTCTAGGTCGATAACATATTAACTCAACGAGTGTGTACTCCACACTTCCCTAACTCGTATCCAAGTTAAGTATGAAATCTCATTAGTCTCTAGTAAATCATCATTACCTAAATGGCCGTTAATGACACTAAAATCACCAACAAAATGCTTTAGGTGAACTCATCATTGTTTTGTAACAACCACATCATGTGTAATTAGTTAAAAGTGATAGCAACTTGTAATTTCTGATAAAAATTAAAGTATGTTGTTATCATTGATAAACGAAACAATTTTACCCTAACATCTATGCTTTGCCATTGTCGAAAGTAATTGCCAAAACTATTAGATAATATAGTTGGCTCGAGCCCAGTTTGTAGGTTATGGGCCCATTATGGTTTGTGTATCACTATAAATATCTCATGAATAAAACAATAACACCTCACGGGGTTTATTCATCATGTAACAAAAACGTCCAAAAAGTCTAGCATATTGTTATTCATAACTAAAAATCCATACCAAGATACTTACGTGGGGAGAGAAACATATACCGATGTGCTCGATGAAACCAACAAAGTAAAACTATATAGGACACGTTAATTTGTTTGTATTTTAATCGATAATAATACATAATAAAATTTTCTCTAAAAAACCATGTACGTGCATGAGTATTATAAGTAGTACAGTAAATGATAAAAGAGAAACACACGGATCTCACCAAAGCATGCAATTGAATTTTGTCAAATACTATATGCTAGAGTCGTTATTCTCGGGTGATCGTCTAGTTGATTCATAATGGCTTACTAATATATGTAAGAAAGTTGTGAACTTCTTATTCATTTTATCTTTGCGCAAGTATGCTAATAAATCATTAGGATGAAACTATACATACGAATGTCTTATAATGTCTCTGTAGATGAGGTGAGATCATTAAAGAACAATGTCATATCAAAAAACAAAAGAACACATTCTAGCCATCTATTTTTCATCAAATAATAAAAAACCTTACTTTCCACCTCTTTTTTAAAAATTAAATATCTTGCAAACGGTAAATCGTCAAACGACAAAAAATACACCATCGCGACGAAAATTAAATCATCTTTTTATAGAGGGGCACTTTTATATACTTTCGACGAACTTTTTTCGATTTTTTTTATCAATCATGTCTGAAAAAATCACATGTGATTTGTAGCAGAATCACATGTGATTTGTAGCAGAATCACATGTGATTTCATAAAATCACATGTGATTTGTGATACAAATCACATGTGATTTTTCCAGACGTAACTAAAAAAAATCGATTTCATATACTTTTGACGATTTTTTAGTGTTAAAATTTTCGCGAAGAAAAATTACACGTGATTTGTAAAATCACTTGTGATTTGTTGTTTTTAAAAATCACGTGCTATTTCATAAATCGCATGTGATTTCACAAATTCACTTATGATTTTTAAAGTAATAAATCACGTGTGATTTCATAAATTCATAAATCGCATGTGAATTTACAAATTTACGTGTGATTTTTCAAGTAATGAATCACATGTGATTTTTCGAATCACGTGAGATTTTTCGAATCACGTGTGATTTTTTCTGGGCGAAAATTAAAAAAAAAGTTCGTCGAAAGTATATAAAAGTGCCCGTCTATAGAAAGATAATTTAATTATCTTCGCGATGGTATAATTAAATTTGCGTAACGATTAACGGTTTGAGAGATATGTTAATTTTAAAAAATAGGATGAAAGTGCTCAGTTACTCGGTTGGGAGTAGTGAATAAATTCATGCAGTCACCTAGAGAGAGTCACTGAGCAGCGGTGAAGAAAATTCTACGATAATCTCAAGTACAAAAAACCCCCGGGTATGGTTTTGAAGTATCGAAAGGGTGTTGAAATGGAAAAAATTTGCGGGTATTGTGACAGTAGTCCCCCCCCCCCCCCCCACGCTCAGAAAATGAGGACCGAAGAGAGAACTACAGTTTGGTGATCTACTATTCACAAAATCCAGCACAGGGGCGATCTCACAATACAACAAACTTGTACTCTAAGTTCATTTGATGCTGAATTCCATGCTGCGAACTATCTGGCGGCGTGTCAAGCGTTGTGGTTAAGAAACATGGTTAGTTTCTTAACAGGAGAAGAAGCTCAAAGGGTACAGCTTCTAGTTGACAATCAATCTGCTATTGCATTAATGAAAAATCCTGTGTTTCACGGACGAAGCAAGCACATCGATACTAAATACCATTTCATACGGGAGTGTGTGGAAAGGGATCAAGTTTATGTCGAGCATGTTAGTGGCGATTTGCAGAAGGCGGATATCTTGACCAAGGCGGCTTTTGAAGCTAATTTTTATAATTTACTCTTCTGAGCTGTTTATAATTTAAGATATCCCGAATTCGCCCATCGATAAGTATTGGGTCGAAAAGCCACCTTTGATCATGATTATGTTATAAAAGTTATTTTACTTTCAAGATGTATATCGTCTGACCTATTTCAGTACATATTGATGAGAGCAAGGAAAAGAAACCAAGATAAAATACTACTATAGATAGCAGCACATTTATATTTCATTTCAAATTTCACGACAAGACATAGACGAGATGGTTAATCACTATACTTCTCAAATATAATTAATCTGGATAATTGTGACCGCGAAACATGAAGAATGTTGGATGGTTAACCGTTTTCATAAGATAAATGATTTTAGTAATTGTTTCAAAGTCCAGTGCCAAATAAGACATGTAGTGAGATTGTGTTACTACTGTTCTCATGTATTTATAGGTATAATGCTGTTTCATATTTAATTTCCTATTTGTTGATGAATTTCCTGTGCTTTCTGGTTATTTTGCAGCTTCTTGTATATGGAGGTGCAAAGGGGTGGGCACGAGAAAAGTTTTCCTTAATAAAACATTTTATGTTCGGGGTGATGAATCCGCATGCTAAAGTTGTTCAGCAGTGGAACCAGTTCATCGTCATATCTTGCTTATTAGCCATTTTCATAGACCCCTTATTTTTTTACTTGCTCTCAATTAACAAGGTAAGACTTCATTTTAAGATGGAACAATTTCTTTCTGAAAAATTAGTATTAGAGTATTGTCAACTGCTCATAATGCTTTAATAAAAGTTTGGTATTTGACATTATTTCTTCACCACCAAGACACCATTAAGCCACTTTACTCTAACGTTATCAATTCTTTGAAAGTAGCATTTATATATTTCAGTAATCTATATAATACAGTGTCCAGGATTATTGGAGAGTTAAATGTTGTGCAGTTGTTTGTGAATTGGGATGATAATTACTGTAGTTTTTCTAATACTAATCTGACTAATCTTTGGGTTATTTTCTATTTTGAATGCAGGAAAATAAGTGTGTTGTAATTAATTGGCCAATGACAAAAACAATTGTGTTTTTCCGAAGCATGACAGACTTTATTTACCTTATGCACATGCTCGTTCAGGTAAAGCACATGATCACTGCCTTTTATTAGAATTTCTGATTCGGCCGGCCATATATTAGCATTATAGAATATAATTATCTGTTTTACATGTATCATGTACTGAGATTAATTTCGTATGTAATTTTTGTTTTTCAGTTCAGATTAGCATTCATTTCTCCTGAATCAAGAGTTGTAGGTGCTGGAGACTTGGTTGATAATCCTAGAAAAATTGCACTACATTACCTTTCTGGATTTTTTCCACTCGACTTATTTATTGTACTACCACTTCCTCAGGTATTATTCTCTTTCAATCAAGTATGATTTTAGTAAACATGTTTGTTGTAATTTTTTTGGGTCGATATGATTACAAAATCTAGATTATTATGACACCAATTATCTAAATTGTTTAATAAATCAATCTAGGAGGCTAACGGATTCAAAATACGCTTTGGGCAGCTTTCGATCTGTGTTATTTGAAATGTTTTCCGCATCCACTTACCATGCGTTCAAAGTTATGCATTCCTCATACGCTAATTACTTGTCCTGTTGTCCATGCAGATTATTGTTTTATTAATCCTACCAAATTCCATTGCATCATCTGGGGCTAATTATGCAAAGAATCTTTTAAGATCAGCTGTTCTACTTCAGTATATTCCAAGGTTATACAGATTTCTTCCTCTTCTAGCGGGACAGTCTCCAAGTGGTTTCACATTTGAGTCGGCGTGGGCCAACTTTGTCATCAATCTTCTTACCTTTGTATTGGCTGGTCATGTTGTTGGCTCATGCTGGTATCTCTTCGGGTTGCAGGTTTGTGACATTCATACATTGTGATAAATCGAGTACTTCTACACAATGAAATTATCATATATTTTAATGAATATAAATTGGAGTGTATGGATGGCTTATATTGACTGTTTCTACTTCTGCTTCAAAATAAACACTTCTAAGTTAATTAAAAAATAAGCACTTCACGAAATCGGTTTTGCTTACATTGTAGCAAAGTGCAATAAGACCAAAATATTATATCTTTCATAAATATATCTCAATGTAGTCGGTTTATAATGGGGTTTAGGCATTATAAACTGCTACCTTTGACCCAATATACGCAAAAGAAGTTGGGTGATCCAAACAACTGAAACTGCTAATCTTCTAATTAATGAGCAAATAAGCAGAAAAAAACAAACATCCACATAGAAGAAGTTGGGCGACTCTTGACAGGTTTGACCCATCTGACGTTCCCATTTTTTACGTGCTAAACCATTTCCCTTTTGAGTTTAATTTTTATTTAATTGACCCATTTGACATCAAACAATAACTTATCTCGGCTTTTTCATAGCTAAACTAGTCAAAATTGCCACATCCACAAAATTATAATAAGTGGATTAATACTTTAAGATGATCATTTTTGTTAGACTACATAATTCCCCGTAGGTATAATCTTATTAATGACCATTATTTACAATGGTGAAATCCTAATACCCTAAACCCACAAACCGGGCTTGGGCTTATTAAGCCTCTAATAATTTTTTCATGCATGCTGCTTTAGATTGCTTTTTGTAAGACGACATTTCTGACTGTTTCTGCTTTAATTATTTTAAGAGGGTGACTCAATGCCTTCGAGTTGCTTGTCGTAAATCTGGATTTGAAGATTGCAAGAGGTTAATAGATTGTGGGCATGGAAGTGATTATGGGAGCTTAGTAGGGAATCCAACATGGAACGACTGGATACAAAATTTGAATTCAACTGCTTGTTTTAGAGAAGATGGTTTCCCCTATGGAATTCATGCCAAAGTTGTCCATCTCACATTCGAGGATATGATACTTACAAGATATCTCTACTCCTTTTTTTGGGGTTTTCAGGTACTCATTTTTTATTGGTCAACTTTTTCTGCGAAATTGTTTTGTATAATTTGACCCATTTATTAAAATGGGTTGAATCAAAAGGCTTTTGGCCTAGCGGTACATGTGTAGCTCAGCAACCAATTAAGATGTTCTGGGTTGGCCCAACCTTAATCGACAAATTTTGATCCTTGTGACCCACTCATTTTTCCATCTCTATAAGGCTCTTTCCTTAATTTTTTTTCTTCTTATTTTTTTAATTACATTAGGGTGGTGGTCAAATTTGCTAAACTTATGGTGAATTTTTCATACTTAGTACTTAGTTCAGTCCCTTTACTTTCTAATTACATGACATTCATTTCATCTCTCAGGCATATGAATTGCAAATGTCAAATTTCTTACGTATATGTAGTCAAGTTTCCAAATCAATAAGCTACTTGTTTGATCATGCCTTTTCGTATATGATTGCCTTTCATTTATGCTTACTCTGCTTTCTTAGTCTTATGCTCATGTGGTTCTTTTGGTGCCCATCATTGTATCCCTTTTGTTTTCTATGCTTTGTTGTTATTTGTCTCTTGGCCCTTTTTTTGTTTCCTTATGTGTTATATGTTTTCATAATTTCTCTTGTCTTGTGTTGTCTTTCTCTTGTCATGTGTTGTCTGCTTTCTTATCTACATTTGTCTTGTTTCCTTGCATTTGCATCCATTTTTTTATTTTTATTAATTTTTATTTACTTATTTATTTTTATTTATTTTTTTTACAGAACTTACAGAACCACTTTAAACCAATAAGAATTATGTATTATTACCTTCGGGTTTACCCAAGGGTAGGGGTTCCATCTACATCTTACCTCCCTCATACCCTGCCTAGACGGGATTGGGTTGCGTTGTTGTTGTTGTTGTTTGTTTTCTGAAAGTTTCAATATTTGATTTTGGGAGATTAAGGTCCTTTTATAGTCTCACTCAATAGAGTCGTTTCTAACCATTTTCTATTGCTGATGGTTGTGAAAAGCAAATAAGTACACTGGCTGGCAATCAAGTACCAAGTTATTTCGAATGGGAAGTCCTCTTTACAATGGGCATTATAGCCCTTGGACTCCTACTTTTTGCTCTTCTTATTGGAAACATGCAGACCTTTCTTCAAGGTCTCGGACGGAGGTACGCCTTTTCATTATCTTAGTTGTATCCTACTTATTTCCATATATTAACTAATGATATAAATTATAATTTAGTATGCATGTTTCACATATAATTTTATGTTAGGCGGCTGGAAATGTCCCTTAGACGACGTGATGTTGAAAAGTGGATGATTCACCGACATTTGCCCGAAGATCTACGAAGGTATTTCTTTTCTACAATTATCACTCATATAATCTCTTATTGTAGAGCTTCAAGCAAAACAGGTTTGGGTTGGGTTGGAAGTAAAACAGGCCATGACATTGACCCGCCAACGCTATATTGTGCAGAAAAGTTAGAGAATCGGAGCGTTATAGTTGGGCTGCTACCCAAGGAGTTAATGAAGAAATGCTAATGGAGAATTTTCCTGAAGACCTGCAAAGGGACATACGCCGACACCTCTTTAAGTTCGTTAAGAAAGTGAGATTCATTTTATTGGCTATCAATGTTTAATTAATTGGTTAAGAACCAGCACCAAATTCACATGTTTTACAAACATTAAGTCCCTTTCTTTGTTCTAGGCTTCTAGTAGGGTTTTTCGTAAACAATTTCTATATGTTATAGCGGTTGTTTGACAATATCACATGCTTATATAGTTATATGAAAATGGAACTTTCTCAGCCCATGCATGCTTTCCTGTTTGTTAACGATATATGTTGATATGCGATTAAAATAATTTCTCTACATCTTCTGTTTTGTAGGTCCGAATTTTTTCACTGATGGATGAACCGTTTTTAGATGCAATATGTGAAAGATTAAGGCAAAAGACATACGTCAAGGGAGGAACAATTTTATATCAAGGAGGTTTCGTCACGAAAATGGTATTTATTGTAAGAGGGAAGATGGAGAGCATTGGAGAAGATGGAAGTATAGTTACATTGTGTGAGGGTGACGCATGTGGTGAAGAACTTCTCAAATGGTGCCTCGAACATTCTTCTATAAATGGAGGTATAATATAATCTTCTTTTGATTATATCTATTAGTTTTTGGGTAACATGGATAAAAAAACTTAACACATTAGTTCTTGGACTAATAACTTTTGTCATTGTTTTGAGTTCATACAGTGGTTATGTTGTTGGTTAACTCACTAATTGATTGGTGTTTGGGCTGTTACATGCATGTTGGTTAGCTGGACTTGATAAACTAATATTCTGACATTAATTGTTGAGATTAGAAGTAGCGATTTCGACCCATTCGTAAACAGGTCAATTGGGGTTTAATTTTGTATGTAATTTGTAACAAGTAAAACTAGCTATTCTATGAAGAAAAAAAAAGTGTATCTATAATGTTCAAAACCCGCTATATCACTTTCTTTAACAATAAATGACTGTTGAAACAATATAATCTAACTTTCGTGATCACATTTGACAATAACATTCTTGGACAAAATTTGTTTCAAGTCTACCACAACGCGTTCTTCTTGCAACCTCTTGCTGAGATTTATAAAGTGTTGGTACAATACAAGACTTTATATATGATTTTTACTTGCAGATACAAGAAACCAGAAAAATCCAGGATACATATTACTCAGCAACAGAATGGTAAAATGCTTAACAAATGTGGAGGTTACACACCACAGCAAAATGGTGTGGCTGAAAGGAAAAATAGAGCTCTTAAGGAAATGGTTAATTCCATGTTATCTTACTCTGGTCTGAGTGAGGGGTTCTGGGGAGAAGCCATGTTAACGGGATTGTATTTGTTATATAGGGTTCTTAATAAAGGAAAAAGATACCCGTATGAACTTTGGTATAAGAAACGACCCAACTGTCTTATTTGCGAGTTTGGGTTGTAGGCCGTAGTAGGCTTCGGACACCGAAAAGGAAACTTTGGTGAATAAGGGTATTGATTGCATCTTCGTAGGATATGCCTGAGCATTCTAAGGCCATATATAGGTTTTATGATATTGAATCCGAATGACTCTAGTTTATATAAACTCAATTATAGAATCAAAGATGCAATATTTGGATGAGAACCGTTTCTCTTCAATACCTTAGACCAAAAGACTCATTATACCAGATTGTGCAAAGAATCTCAAATGGATGATAATACCGATGTACAATGAGATTCTCGAGCCTCGAAGAGGTAAAGAGAGCTAAGAAGACTTATCACTTATGGTTCTGATTTTCAGCTATATTTAGTTGAGGGATCGAGAGATCAAGTTGGATCACAATACTCTTACTGCTATAGTATTGAGGAGGATCCTAGAACCTATGATGAAGCTATGCAATCTCGTGATGCTGCTTTCTGGAAAGAAGCAATTGATGATGAGATTGGTTCTATTATGGAAAATAATACATGGGTTCTATCTGATTTACCCCCTGGTTGCAAACCTTTAGGTTGCAAATGGATCTTCAAAAGAAAGATGAAAGTTGATGGAACAATTGACAAATTCAAGGCTCGATTGGTAATCCAAGGCTTTAGACAAAAGGAAGGGATCGATTACTTCGATACTTATGCACCAGTTGCTCGTATCACTACTATTAGATTGTTGTTAGCTTTAGCAGCTATTCACAATCTAGTGATCCATCAAATGGATGTCAAAACAGCATTCTTGAATGGTGATTTGGATGAAGAAGTGTATATGAAGCAACCGGAAGGATTTGTTATGCCTGGTAATGAGCATAAGGTGTGTAAGCTAGTTAAGTCATTGTATGGGCTGAAACAAGCACCTAAGCAGTGGCATCAAAAGTTTGATGAGGTTGTGTTGTCAAGTGGTTTTCATTTAAACCAATCTGACAAGTGTGTATATAGCAAATTTGATAATTCCGGTAAAGGAGTCATAATTTGTCTATATGTTGATGACATGTTGATTTTCGGAACTGACCAAAATCAAGTTGATAAAACTAAGAAGTTTTTGTCGTCAAGATTCTCAATGAAAGATATGGGAGAAGCGGACATTATTCTTGGTATAAAGATTAAACGTGAGAATAAGGGGATTGTCATTACACAATCTCACTACATTGAGAAAATACTCAAGAAGTTTAATCGTGAAGATTGTTCTCCGGTGAGTACTCCCATGGATCCGGTAGAAAAGCTTAAGCCTAATACAGGGAAACCTGTAGATCAGCTTGAATACTCAAGAGCTATTGGCTGTTTGATGTATGCTATGACAAGTACTAGACCTGATATTGCTTATGCTGTTGGTAGATTGAGTAGGTTTACTAGTAACCCAAGTAGACAGCATTGGAAAGCAATAACGAGGGTGTTTAAGTACTTAAGAGGTACTAAGGATTATGGTTTATCATATGTTGGATATCCTTCAGTGTTAGAAGGCTATTCGGATGCTAGCTGGATAAATCATGTTGAAGATTCATCTTCTACAAGTGGATGGGTGTTCTTGCTTGGGGGAGGTGCCATTTCATGGGCTTCTAAGAAGCAAACATGCATCACTAGTTCTACTATGGAATCTGAGTTTGTAGCATTGGCTGCTGCCGGTAAGGAAGCAGAGTGGCTAAGAAACTTGATTCATGAGATTCCAATTTGGCCGAAACCGATAGCACCAATATCTATCCGATGTGATAGTGCTCCCACGATGGCTAGGGCATATAGTCAGATATACAATGGGAAGTCTAGACACTTAGGTGTTAGACATAGTATGGTAAGGGAACTAATCAGGAATGGTGTGATTTCTATTGAGTTTGTTCGAACACAACATAATTTAGCTGACCACTTGACGAAGGGTCTAGCTAGGGACTTGGTAAATAAGTCAGTAAAAGGGATGGGATTAAAGTCCAAATAAATCTACTACCTATGAGATACCCAATTCCCTTCTAATACAACGTTAGAAGCTGAATTCAATGTGGAAAGCTCATAGCTAGAGATTGGAACACAAGTTTCATCTTCCCGAGGTATGTGTTCAGACCTGCAAGTGATGGTTAGGTTGAAGTTTATCTTCTTAATGGTTCTTTTGAAAAATTGCATTGCAGGTGCAAGATCTAAAGGGACTACCTATGTGAACATGAAGTTTAGCCGCTTCAAGAAGCTTGGACTTAGCTTTCTATATGTTCATCAATGGATTGGGACACATGGCTTGTAAAGTGTCAAGTTAAATGAACTTTAGAGTGTTGTAGAAACGAATGTGTATAGTATCTTCAGGTATTCAAATGGATTGACGGGTTCAATCGTTACGACACCCCGATTTTCGAATATTTGGAATGTGTATTATACTAAGATGAAAATTCAATCGCAAGACATTTTCATTTATGCATTTGTTTGTTTTGTTATGTTTGTTTTAGCATTATTGCATATATCTTTATATGTGTTTTAGTAAATCAAGGATTACACTAAAATGGGGGGGATTTGTTGGTGATTTTAGTGTCATTAACGGCCATTTAGGTAATGATGATTTACTAGAGACTAATGAGATTTCATACTTAACTTGGATACGAGTTAGGGAAGTGTGGAGTACACACTCGTTGAGTTAATATGTTATCGACCTAGACAAAATTCAGAGATCAATATAGCAGTACTAAGTTGAGTTATAAAGGGCAGTACTAAGTTGGTTGTTTTCCACTAGCAGTACTAAGTTGTTAGTTAGTACTGCTAGCACTAAGTACTGGTTGTTATATCTAGCAGTACTAAGTAGTTAGTACTGTTAGCACTAATACTTAGTACTGGTTGTTTTCAACTAGCAGTACTAAGTAGTTAGTACTGCTAGCACTAAATAGTTAATACTGCTAGTCGTATAACTGTTTGAAAACAGTTATGAAAGTTGGTTTTAACCAACTTTAACTGCTTAACCGTCATCTAGAATTTGTTTTAAAAACAGATTCATTAGTCTCATTTTAGATAACGAAAAACACATACAATTCCTTCATTGTTCTTGATTTATGATTCTTGTGCCTAGAACATAAATTGCTATACTCCTTATATTATCCCGATAGAGATTTCGTGCAACCCAGGCATTGATAAGGGTCGAAATACTTTATACGGAAAGTGGATGTGTTATACGATAGTATAATTATCAGGATCATCACAACTCACACACCCCAATTATAACAAAATAGTACTAAGTAGTTAGTACTGCTAGTCGTGTAACTGTTGAAAAACAGTTGTGAAAGTTGGTTTTAACCAACTTTAACTGCTTAACCGTCATCTAGAATTTGTTTTAAAAACAGATTCATTAGTCTCATTTTAGATAACGAAAAACACATACAATTCCTTCATTGTTCTTGATTTATGATTCTTGTGCCTAGAACATAAATTGATATAACTCCTTATAGATGTCACCGATAGAGATTTCGTGGCCACCCATACATTGATAAGGGTCGAAATACTTTATACGGAAAGTGGATTGTTACACGATATAAGCGAGTTATCCAGGATCATCACACTCACACACCCCATTTAATAACAGTGTTCTAGTTGTGTATGGTACGTTTTATGTTCTTAACTTTTTGTGATCTGATGTGCTGCAGGGGTGATCAAGGAGTGACATGGCTGGTATTTTTGTAGCAAAGCAACTAAAGAAAAGTGATCACACGCAAACAGGTTCGTCATGCTTGTACTCTTTTTAACGGTGTTGAGAGATTTGCATGTGTTTGCTGATATCATTTTTGATAAATTAATGATATAGTGAGCATTATCTCTGATTCGTTTTGTGAAACTCATGAAATAAGTTCTTCATATCTCTAGCAGTCTTGTGTTACCTATATGTTTGCATAATCGCTTTTGTAATTCTGCCCCTGTTGAAACTAATGCTATGAGGAACGTGATGCAAAAGTTTAAATTTTTTAAAGGTAAAATTCGTGAGTGGCTTAAAATCTATAAAAGCAAGAATGGAGGTTCTGGTATTCTTAAAGAAGAGCTTAACAGAATAGATGCTGATATTGATAAGGGCCTAGCTTCTGATATCATTATTAATAGAAGAATGAAGGTTATTAAATCCATTCAATACCTTGATAAAATTCATGTAATGGATTTGGCTCAAAAGGCTAAGGTTAAATGGGCGATTGAGGGGGACGAGAACTCTCGATATTTTCATGGGGTCTTGAATAAAAAAAGAAGTCAATCTAACATTCGAGGTATTATGGTTGATGATAAGTGGCAAGATAATCCGAAAGTTATTAAATCTGAATTTTTTCTTCATTTTCGGAAAAGATTTGAAAAACCTTCTGCTAATCGAATTCTTATTGATATGAATTTTCCTAAGACTATTTCTATCGATCAACAAACTGAATTAGAAGGTGCGGTGTCTAAAGAGGAAGTAAAGAAGGCGGTGTGGGATTGTGGTTCCGACAAATCTCCTGGACCGGATGGATTTTCGTTTGGCTTTTATAGAAAATTTTGGACATGTATTGAAAATGATGTGTTTGCGGCGGTTAATTATTTCTTTACCTTCGGTGACATTCCCAAGGGATGTAATGCTTGTTTCATAGCCTTAATCCCGAAAGTTCATGACGCTAATTTGGTTAAAGACTTTAGACCAATTAGTCTTATTGGAAGCATTTACAAAATCATAGCTAAGATCTTGGCCAATCGTCTTGTGGGAGTTTTGGGTGATATTGTTAATGAAGTTCAATCCGCTTTTATTTCAGATAGACAAATCTTAGATGGGCCATTCATTCTTAATGAGGTCATTCAATGGTGTAAGTCCAAGAAAAAGCAATCCTTAATCTTCAAGGTTGATTTCGAAAAGGCTTATGATTCGGTTCGTTGGGATTTCTTGGATGATGTTCTAAAAAAGTTCGGTTTTGGCAATAAGTGGCGCGATTGGATTCAAAAGTGTTTAAGATCTTCGAGGGGTTCCATCATCATAAACGGGAGTCCTACGGAAGAATTTCAATTCTTCAAAGGGCTTAAGCAAGGTGACCCTTTATCTCCGTTCCTTTTTATTTTAATTATGGAGAGCCTACATTTATCATTTCAAAGTGTTGTGGACGTCGGTTTATTTAAAGGAATTCATCTAAGTCCTTTGGTGAATCTTTCTCATATGTTCTATGCGGACGATGCGGTGTTTGTGGGTCAATGGTGTGATGATAATATTAATACTCTTGTTCATGTTTTGGAATGCTTCTTTCGAGCTTCGGGATTACGTATCAATATGTCTAAAAGCAAGATTATGGGGGTTAATGTTGGAGATGATAAGATCAAAGTAGCGGCTTCAAAACTCGGTTGTCTAATTCTTAATACGCCGTTTACTTACTTAGGTACAAAAGTGGGAGGCAACATGTCCCGTGTACAAGCTTGGACGGAAATTATTGATAAGGTGAAATCTCGCTTATCCAATTGGAAATTAAAGTCCCTTTCAATTGGAGGTAGGCTTACTTTACTTAAATCGGTCTTAGGTTCGATACCGATATTTCACATGTCTATCTTTAAAGTCCCTTTAACGGTGCTTCGTTCGCTTGAATCTATCCGATGCCAGTTTTTTAATGGACATGAGCTCAAAAGTAACAAATCTTCTTGGGTTAAATGGAACAGTGTGTTGGCGGCCAAAGAAAAAGGTGGTCTTGGAGTTTCAAGCCTTTTTGCTCTTAACAGAGCCTTATTGATGAAATGGTTCTGGAGATTTTATTCCCATAATGATTCTTTTATGTCTAAAGATTACTTCAGCTATTTACGGAGTTGGATGGTGAGGTAAATTAAAGTCTCTAAATATGCTAGCAGGTCCTACTGGAGAGATATTATTAAGAAGTCAGGAAGTTGAAAGATCAAGTATTAACATCGTGATTTTATGTATATTAAAGTGGGCATGGCGAAACTACTAAATTCTGGACGATTTTTGGATTGCAAGCAAGCCTTGAAGCTCTTATTTCCCCCTGCATTTATGCTCTTGATAAAATTAAAGATGCCTCAAACTGGTATGAAGCTTAATGAAGCCCAAGCCTTGATAAAACTTCCGTCGCAGCATTAGAGGAGGAAAATCGAGCAGTCTCAGTTCAAGAAGCTTAACGGACGATGCTTCATTCCGATCGTGCTAATATTTCCGTTCCTGATAAATGGTTTTCTGGCCTTAGAGGATCGGGGAGTTTTCCTGTCGCTTCTATTCGGAGATTTATAGATGATCAACGTCTCTTTAACGGTTGATTTCTAAAAAACCCCCCTCTTTGGATTAAAAAGTGTCCCGTTTAGGTGAAAATTCTAGTTCTTGAATAATCAAATTGGAAGCGCTTCCTACAGATTCAATATTTTCGCGTAGAGGTATGAGATCGATTCTATACTTTGTCCCATATGTGATAGGGGGGTTTGAATCTACGAACATCTATTTTTTTAGTTGTTGTTTAGTCAACAATTGCGCGCAATAATTTGTTCTTGTGGGATATCGAATATTGGAAACGTTAACTTCCTTCACTGAATGGAATCAACTGTGATGGCCTCTTTAACGTCTTCAGTCTAAAGTTAAGATGATGACCAAGTGTTCTTTTTTGTGTTTGGTGGCTTGTGTGGTCTTATTCGTTTTGTGAAACTCATGAAATAAGTTCTTCATATCTCTTAGCAGTCTTGTGTTACCTATATGTTTGCATAATCGCTTTTGTAAATTTTGTCTTCTAAATTGATGATTCTTCTGTCTATAGTTTAGTCGAAAGTTGTTACCAATCTGTCACTTTTTTCAGGGTAACAAATCTTTTCAGGGTAACAAATCTTTTCTAAACTCTATTTTGTAAAGTGTGTCACAGCGAACATCTAAACCTATGAATTTCCAACCACATGTGCTCTTGTTGCCCAAGACTTTTGAACACGTAAAAGATGCAAATTTGTTTTGTGCCTTTGGAGTCAAGAACTTGTGTAGATACTAGATAGCAATGAGATGATACTATTTTTGAAAAAGAAAAGACATGGTGAGGATATATGAAAAAACTGTTGCGAATTCGTCTATGTGTTAAATTATATTTCAACATATGGTTGTTCAAGTTTTGTATAGTGTTGGTAATATTCTTTTACTCTTAAAACTATGTTATGAAACATGAATTATGGCAAAGATTGATCTAAACGGGATTTAATAATGATCCGGTTTGAAGTTCTTTTTTCCTTTATTGAATCTATTTTCTCCTTTGTTGGGTTGAAGTTCACAATTTTTTTTGCCAATCAATGTTCTTTTGGTCTTGTACTATAGGTTATAATAGATTCATGGCATTAAACTTCTAGTTTTTTACATGGATACTAGTTTAATTGTGATTTGATTTGTTATAAGCTGAAAGAAATGTGGTAGGATCGTTATATTGAGTTCTAGATATTTAGTTGGTAACTAATATAAAATTTAACATGTGTAGACCCCTCATACTTTTCATTATATAAGTTGTATAGAAGAAAACTTTTGAACACGTAAAAGATGCAAATCTGTTTACTAGCAAATTCTGTTAAACTTGATTCAAAAGTCGGGTTATATCTTTATAAGTTTATGTTCTTTGTCTTAAGTGTGGAAACTACATTTTCTTTCTTACAGTTCTTCCTTGTTCTTTCTTTTGGGTTCAGGGTATGTAAGTAACTCATAAGTTAGCAGTGTTGCAAAACAAGGCCACCAACCTTGCCGATTAATGTAACAGGGTCAAAGATATAGGTCAACCGTGGTCAACGGCGATCAACGGTGGTCAAACTTGCTGGAAACCTTCTAATCTTGTTGGAAGTATCTAAAACTCATCGTAAACTTGTTTTGATCACTTATAGTAACTGTTTAAATCTATTACAAGTTTTTTTAGAAAAAAGTCTTGCCAATAATACATAAAACTTGCCGGAAATACCCAAATTTTGCCAGAAATGTCAATCCGATTAATCCCGCCTTGACCGATTACAAGCTACAAGGTGGTCGATTGCCCGGCTAACGATTCACGATTTTTGCAACCTTGTAAGTTAGATTGTTATTTCTTCGTGTTTATTTGAATTGAAGCTGTTCCAGCAGATTTAATTTGGGGCTTTTATGAATTTTATAAAAATTATACATGAACCACTAACAAATGGACCATCGGAAAACATTTAAAAGTTATTTTTTGCAAGTTGTATATAATTTTTTTTTGTTTTTTATCGTATTCATTTTGCATTCTAGAAACTGATTCATTCGTTGTATGAACTCTTTAAGAGCAAGATTCTTGCAAAAATAGAAAGCAAATTGGGGTTGTGCCTTTTGTATAGTGGGTTTCGATGTTTACGTATGATGAAGTCTAACACTTATTGGGGTATTTGTGATTACATATTTTTATTGGTTTGGCTTATTGCGTATTTCTTCTGTGTTTTTTCATGTTACATTAAGAGCCTGAAGCCGGAAGAAGTAATCCGAATAATGGAAAAAGTGGAGAATGATAATGACAAAAGATTATTCTGTCAAGCTTCTAAGGATTTTTGAGAGCTAGATGCGCTTCAGTTTAAAGAGACTAATGAGTTCAGTCCCTAGCCTGCTAGAAGTGGTGCTATTTGCTTCTCTAAATCTCATCAAATTCAAGAGTTCAACGCTAGTTTAGAATTACCACTTAAAGCTTCTTGCACGGTCTTGCCGTAACAATTAGCGGCCTCTCTCTAGAGAGAAGAGACCTTGTTCCTCCGGCTGCAGATTTGGAGTTTGATGATGATGAACTTAATGAATTGGTTGTATGCTCTAATTTGATGAAAGTAAAGTTAACTGGGAGAATATAGGTTCGGGATTTCAGAGTTATTTCTCCAATGAGATCTGCTCGCAATTTGCAAAGTGTAAATTTGGAAGACTGTGTTGATGTGACTGATGAGTCACTAATAGCTATTGGGGATGTGACTAAATTGACATTCTTGAATCTTAAAGGTTGCTTTCTGATTATGGATACAAGATTGAAATATCTTGTAAATAGTGAAGTAAAGAATCTTGGAAGATATATCAATCCTTTATCGGTAATAAAGAAGCAACCTATAAGATTCAAAGAATGTCAATTTTGTCGGATCCCAAATAGCTTTTAGTGGCTCATTAGTGACATTAACACATTATTCCAAACTTGGACTTTGCAAGTTGCGAGCAGATAAATAACTTCGAAATCCCTGACCTTTATTCTTTCATTTAACTTTACTTTCATCAAATTACTGCATACAACAAATTCATCAAGTCTATCATCATCAAACTCCATATCCGAAGCCAGAAGAAAAAGGTCTCTTTTCTCTAGACTGAGCCGCTGAAGGTTACGACAAGACCGTGCAAGAAGCTTTAAGTGAGAATTCTCAACTCGTGCTGAACTCTTGAATTTGATAAGATTTGGAGAACCAAGTAGCACTACTTCTAGCAGGCTAGGGACGAACTTGTTAGTCTCTTTAATTTGAAGCATCTAGCTCTCAAAAAATCCTTAGAAGCTTTACAGAATGATATTTTGTCATTATTATTCTTCACTTTTTCCATTAATCGGATTACTTCTTTCCGCTTCAGATTCTTCTTAATGTAACCTGAAGGAAAAAAAAGATAAACTCAATAAGCTAAAGCAATAAAAATATGAAATCACAAACACCCGAGCAAGTGTTTGACTTCATCTACAATAACATACATAAACATCTAAACCCACTATAAAAAAGGCAAAACCCCAATTTGTTTTCAAACTTTTTTTATTTTCTAACTTTTTCAAGAATCTTGCTCTTAAAGAGTTCATACAACGAATGTCAGTTTCTAGAACGCAACCCCATTTTAAATAAATACGATAAAACAACACAAAAAATTTCATATACAACGGTCTACAGATGTTAAATTTTGTTTTAGTTACCAATTAAATATCTAGAACTCAATATAACGATCCCACCACATTTCTTTCAGCTTGTAATCGAATCACAATTAAACTAGTATCCATGTAAAAACCTAAAATTGGAATGTCATGAATCTATTATGACCTATAGTATAAGACCTCAAGAGCATTGATTGGCAAAAACAAATTTGTGAACTTCAGCCCAACAAAGGAGAAAAGAGATTCAATCAGGCCGTAAATCAGAAAGGAAAAACAAAAGAGCTTCAAACCGGATCCTTTTTAAATCCGGTTTAGATCAATCTTTGTCATGATCCATGTTTCACAACATAGTTTTAATAGTAAAAGAATATTACTAACACTATATAAACTTGAATAACCATATGTCCGAAATAGAATTTTCAAACATAGACGAATTGGCAGTAGTTGTCCTCAAAATGTCTTTTCTTTTTTCAAAAAAAGTATTATTTCATTGCTATCCAGTTTCTACACAAGTACTACAAAAGCACAAGACAGATTTGCATCTTTTACGTGTTTAAAAGTCTTAGGCTACAAGAGCACATGTGGTTGGAAATTCAGACATTTAGTTAAAGAAACAAAGTGTACGCTTAGATGTTCGTTGTGACACACTTTACAAAATAGAGTTTAGAAAAGATGTGTTACCCTGAAAAAAATTTGAAAAGAGGTTGATAGGTTACCAAACACCCCCTTATTATATCATTTTCACCTTTGTTAGTTATCTTTGTAGTCAACTTATTACGTGTGTTTGAAAAGGTTAGAGAGACAAAGATAATGTGTTACTTGTATAATATGTACATATGGATGAAAATATCAACGATGCATCATGTATAAAAACATATGAGCTGCCACTTAACTTTGTGATCTGATGTAATGCAGGGAAGAAGACCGAGGAGTCTGACATGGCTGGTGTTTATGTAGCAAAGCAACTAAAGAAAAGTGGTCAAATGCAAAAAGGTGAATCATGCTCATACTCTCTTTAACGGTGTTAGCAACCGTTAAAGAGAGTATGAGCATGACGCATTACGTCATATCACAAAGTTAAGTGGCAGCTCATATGTTTTTATACATGATGCATCGTTGATATTTTCATCCATATGTTCATATTATACAAATAACACATTATCTTTGTCTCTCTAACCTTTTCAAACACATGTAATAAGTTGACTACAAAGATAACTAACAAAGGTGAAAATGATATAATAAGGGGGTGTTTGGTAACCTATCAAACTTTTTTCAAGTGGTGGTGCCAACAAATCTAAAACAGAAAAGGGGGTGTTTGTAATTGCATATTTCTGGCCTCTGCTTATAATAAACGTTTTAAATTAAGCACCTCTCAACGTGGTTATAAAAAAACGCTTATTACAACATTAGCTAAACCTTATCATTTCTAGATCATGAAAACAGGGATTCATAATGGTTTAACCCTCAAACTTTGAGTTATGATTTAACTCTTAAACTTTAAGTTTGTACCAATTACTTCTCTTCTTAATGGTGTACAAGGGAGTGGATATTTTAGCCATGCGATCAACCTATATTTACGCTGTAAGTCATTCAACCTTAGGTTACACTTCACCCACATACATAACTGCACCATTCGTAAGACAGAATGGGCCGGTGCACCACCAGTCGCTCGTAAGTCAAGTCTTTTTACTAACATTAGCTCAACTTTCACATTCACATAGCGGTCAGTTAGCAATAGCAGCCTGCAACACTTAACTCGGGTGTATTTCCTGACGCCCCACCAAACCCAGTCCGATCCACAAAGCTCCGTTAATATGTGAACACAGATGAGGTTGTGGTTACTGCAGGTAAGTTGGTTATGGATGCTGGTAAGATTGGCTTGCATGTCAAATTCGCGTTATTAGATTTTGCTCAGGAATTGCAACGGTAACTTTTTTGTATATAAACAGTTTGCGAGGTTCGCCCTTTGGTTATTTTGTTATTTAGAGCTAAGTGCAAATGTAGGCATATTAATCTTATGCGCACCAATGTCTTTCTCATGCCACACTATGATCATTTATCTTGTCGTCTGCCGTTACACAAGCGATCACTTAGACACTGATTGTTGAATTGTAAAGAGGACCTTTTTTACACAAGTTTTTATACTTATTTTTTACCCATATCAAGCTAAATTTGAATATCTAACACCATTGGATTGAATAGCTAAATTCTGTTTCTTACTATAAATACTACTTCGACCATTCTATTCTTATTTACAACTATGTCAAAATCTTTTTTTAGCATTCTTACACAAATAATATTTTGACCACCTTACACGAGGGTGATATGCAATTTCTACTTGGGGCTAAAGGGTTTGTAGCCACCACGTTTAGAGTTTCGTAAAAGTTCAGCTCGAGTTAACTCATTTATGCTCGAACAAAGTACATTTTCTTTTTTACAAATTGGCAGTCTTCTACTTTCTCGAGTAAAAACGACATGTCAAATGTTTGATTAAATGATACTAAGAGATACTACACCAAAAACTAGCAAAGAAAGAAAGAGTTGGTGACTTATTGTAATACCCGGCCCAAATTTACAAGCAAATAAGCCCGCACATCATTTTCTTTTACTGTTTACACTCTTAAGAGCATTTGGCACAGCGATGCCATGGCCTCGGCTGCCGACTAGCCCACATCATGGCGCGACGAACCACACATTGGAGGTGGTGTCATCGTGTTTGGCACCAAATATATCAGCCACATGGTGGGCTTTTTTTTGGCGACAAAACCATTTATCAACTACCTTATATTTGGCGCCAAACATCATCTATAACATGCAAAATCCATTCTAAGTAAATGAAAATATGGATGACCCTTAATAATGTGACATGTGCCAATGTTAGCTTAAATATTTAAGAATCATGAAGTCAGCCGTTTGGTTGGAAAATTTATTACTTTTTTTATGTTTTTTAATTTAATATGTCTTATTTAATGTTTTGTACTGGTTGGTTGGGTATCACTAATAAATATAGCCTTAAGCAGCAAGAATCAATTCACATTTATTACGTAGTCATTTTCTCCTTTCTTAAGCCACAACAGACTATTTATTGTATACGAGGTCGACACCCGTGTGTTGCACCGGGCTTAGTTTGTGGGCAAAATTTGATTGTTAAGCTACTTTCTTCATTTGAGCACTGTATGAAACACCTGATGCACATTTTGTTGAGAGCATTATTAGTTTTGGCTGTTTACTATAGAAACAATTTGCTTACCAATTGAATAGCCGTCATGACTCTGGTCCGTTAATGTAACGGCTTTATCAGACTCGTGTGTTGCACACGGGTTGTGTGCAGTAGTTGTATGTGTTGGTTTGGTTTATTTGTTGTTGCAGACGCGTGAGTTGCACACATATTTAATATAATTATTAGCATTGAATTAATTATTTTATAACGAAAGAAACCAACAGGCCTAAGAAGTGCTACTAAAATTTTGCCCGTTTTGTACAATGTTTAATTAATTGGTCTAAATGGGTTTGAACCTTGTTATGTTACAACCATAACCGGAGTCTTGTCATGTTTTAAGAATAGCATGAGATGTGCCTCTTTTAAAAAAGAGTTTGTGTGGATCAAAATAAGTACATCACCTATATATATAAAGTATTCACCATCATATTCTCTTTTATGACCTTATAAAAGAATCCTAAGTTAGCTAACATTGTTTTAAAATTGACATAAATAAGTTATTCCTTTGATTCGGTTCTCATAAGATGACTTTGGCTTTTTCACACTAAATCACGATTTACATATAAGTAACACCTTTAAAAGATACGTGTGCAAAACATAAGCTGCGTGATGACACAAGGAAGCACAATTTCATATTTGCATGCATCGACATGGAGTCTTTGGATACAAAAGGAAAAGTAAGCTTTTAAGCTACATTCAAAAGTAATATGTCATTCTAATTTTAAAACAAACATAAATCGAACGACATGATATTTCATTTGCATATTTAACAGAAAGTATTATTCAAGGGAAAAGTTAAGGAAGAGTAGGTGATAAAAATATATCTTTAATTCATCATTAAGAAATGCATAATCTCACCAAGTACACATGATTTGGATACAAATTCGAACCAACTACTCAATAATCATTTAATCTATGGATCAACTATGCAAATCGATACGAAGTTAGCATCGCATCATGTGAACGGGTGGTTAATTCATCATTAAGAAATGCATAATCTCACCAAGTACACATGATTTGGATACATAAATGAACCAACTACTAAGAAATTATTTAATCTACTCAAGCATGGATCAACTATGCAAATTGATACGCAGTTTGCGTCGCATCATGTGGACGGGTGGTGGTAGCATGCATTCTTGAGCACCATTGCCATCCTTCACGATGAACACCGTATCCATCCCCCAAGTAACGTGACGTTCCAGATGACAATGCATAAACAATACACCTATTTAAAGTTTATAAGAGAAAGACTTGAGTTAATTATCATAAAAGTGATTAAATAAAATCAAGTTGTTAGATTATAGAAATGTGTTGTAGAAAATGAATCTTACCCAGTTCATGACAGAAATTTACCATTGTAAACCTTCTATATGATATAGTGCCAAGAGCATTTGATTTTGATCCCTTGTGACCTACATTATCAAGTAGGCAATAACAGTGATAAAGGCGATATGAAACCCGTTACGTTGGTGCCATGCTTATGTTGAGGGGAAAGATGTCGTTGTCTATTATTTGTATCTCTAGAAGTAGTACCTGCATTGACATATATAACTACACACTTGATTAACAGAGTTTCAAATACTTGAGGATGTAAACATAGACAATAACGCTAGCAAAAGCACATACACGTGTTGTGTGGCGATTCACATATCACATATGCAACAGTGGCAAATGTGTCGGAAAGTTCTTGTACGCCACTGGTATTAGGTGAAGTGATCATTCCGGTGGCGAAACTTGTTGGACAGCCACATTTTGTATGGCAGAAAGGGCCACATGCTGTTGTCCATTATTCGTACCTATAGAAGCATAATCATTGAATGGTCATTGAAGCATATATATTCATCCAACACTGTTTCAAACGCTCTCTTGTTCGCACTTGTCGCTCCTTCTTTCGTGATCTCTTTGTGATATATTTCTTATACTACTACCTGAAGTATACTTCACATACACGCCCTTATCCGCTTCAATATTCCATTGCAGTTCAATATTCTTAACCATGTGCTACTCATCTGTCCAGATACTTAACCATGTGCTACTCAATATTCTTAGAGTTTCCGTTGCAAAATAACACCCAAATAGTATAACGATAACCCACCAGCCTCCTAATGCATCTTTATACCTGAAAATAATACGTCGAAAAAATAGTAAAGTAAATAGATAGTTTGTTATCTCCATTGACACAAAAGTTCTGATGCTAAAACATAAACAGTTGTAAGTTAATCAAAAAAATATTACTCCATCACTTAATTGTAAAGATCAATACTACAAAAATGAAAAAAAAAAATGGAATTTATTAATTCCATACATAAGTAACTTTATTACTTAGTAAGACCTGCAAGTGATAAGCAAAGATATATGTGTTTAAGATATATCTACTATATAGAAATTGATTTTATTTAAATGTATGCCTAAAAGAACTGATGCACACCCGGGTCGTATCTAAAGTGATGTTTATAAAGATTAATTAAGTTGTCAAACATAAAAGACATGTCACAAAAAGGTTTAAAAAATAGGTAAATGGGTTGTTTGGAAACTCATATTCGGCAAGAGGATTTAATGGGTCGACTTTGACCCAAGATGTGCACAATCCGTAAAATGAGTGCAAAAATTAAAAGACGACTATTCTAAAGGATTAATCAACTTGGAGTTGGATTTATTGATATGGGCATATGGGCAAACTGCATAGTTCTTAAGGTTATCCTCTTGATAGGGTGTTTGGGTTAGATCATGCCTAAAAGGTGATCTATTTTTTGGATAGCCTCAATCTAAAGGATTAAGCTTATTAGCTTATTTTACCACTGAAATCTTATCACCAATAGGTCACAGGATGGGCAGATTTAGTAACGGGTCAAACCTGGTCTGCATTGACCCATTAAAAACTTCTTCCATCAATAAAGGGCACCCACAACATGTAAATATGGAATGTGTAATTTGTGATTAAGAATCAGAGATACTAAAAGAATAAAAGATCAGGAATACAAAGTAAGCCAAGAAGCAAGTGTAGTAAGCCTTATAACTTTAATATTGTAATACATATATAACTAACTGAGATGAGGAAGCCTACCTTTTGAATGATCAAATGGAAAGACTCTAGATTCGAAGAACATTTGAGAAGCCTTGTAATTACTTACATGGTAAAGGCATCAATGCTTGTTGTTAGCTCCACTGTCTTCAGATTTAGAAAAGATGCGGGGAAATTTCCTTCTCGCTCACGTGTAGCATGGATGCACTATCATAGTGACAGCAAGCAAGCTTACATTTTGGAATAAATATTCATAGTTATACACTTTATATAGGTCGGAAATACCTCAATAATGCACGTAGGTATCCAACTAATGTAGATTGAATGAAAATCAATGATTTACAAATCAAAAGCATAACCCAGAATCTACGACCATTTGTATCTTATAGTCCATGCCTATTTAATTCCAGCTTAAACATTATTGGCTGAGAAGTACCAAATTACAATCAATGTATGCAAAAATAAAAAAATAAGATAGCTCTTGTATTGATAGAATCCAATATTAACTGATGAAATTTTTGATGCAAATAAATGGCATAAATGATCTTCTACTACTTAACTGTCTGTTTATATGGACAGGTTCTAAATTTTTTAATCAAATGAGTTCCTAATAGATTTGTATATCACTTGGTCATTTAAAGATTCTGTTAACCCATAACATGTATTAAAGATCAGAATAAGAGTTGTACCTTTTATCAGCAAAGACATTTGAAGTCGTTGGTGACTAAATCAGATGGATACCAACCCCTGCATAATGGTTTATAGCGATGTTGTATCAGCATAAGCAGAATCCATCTTCCTCTTTGTACGCACGTGTTTCAAAATAAGAAATTAACATAAAAACCCCCAGAAAAGTAAAACCCTCAATTTAAAACTTTTAACATTAAAAATCAAAACTTCATCCACATAGTTTGAAGATTAGGGTTAGCTTAAAATTGATTCAACTGATTAAAAACTTCATAAGAATAAGACCGAAAATTATTTAATTATTTGTATGTGGTTTGATAAAACAGTGAGATTTGAGAGAAAAGAGAGACACTTATCAGATGGCGTCATTTGTCATGATCAGTTAAGTATGTGAAAATGAATCTGTCACAACCTGAGAATTTCCGTTCAATAATTTAGCCGTTCCCGTTTAGTAATTTGAATTTTTAAAAGTTTCGTTTAGCTTTTCTGTTTAACCGGGAAGTTGTTCCGTTATTATCTGAGAATCGTCACCAGGAGCGAACCGTGACACCAAATGTTGTAGTATTTTGGCAATAGCCGCATTTTTATGTTTTAAGGCAATATTTAAAATTTCATAATTTTTCGTGATATCGTTACTCGTTTCGTTAATTACGTGTTAGTGGAATTTAAACAATACCTTTTCATATATCCTAGACCTTTGGAAATTAAATGTTTTTGAGCACTAGTTACCTAGAAAGTTGGAGGCCACTTTTGCCCCCTGGCCTCAATTGCAATAGGTTATGCATGTATATACATGCATAGGATTCAAATTTTGAAATTTATTCTCTAGACATGCAAGCAAGAATTAAGGTAAAGGACTAGTACTAGTAATTGTGTGATAGGTGGATTATTTTGGTCCCCCTTTTTCTTGTCTCTCCTTGCCGTGACCACCACAACACACACACACCTTTGGTGTGTGAAATTCTTCCTTAAATTCATTATTTGCTTCTCATTTCATTCTCATTTATTTCCTACACACACAAAAACACTTCTCTTGTGCTCTCTCTCTCTCTAAAACACACGGCACAAACACAAACACATACAAAACCATACATTTTTCACTTTCAATCATTATATTTGAAGACAAGTTGA